>JANHGL010005889.1:0-14900 GCA_024611195.1 Ceyx melanurus | reverse complement strand
CATTCAGTAACTCAGCCTTCTCTCTGTCCTCAGTCACCAGGGCACCCACTTCATCCAGTAGTGGGCCCACATTACCTCTAGACTTCTTTTTTCCTCCAACATGTGGGAACACGTGCCTCGGACACGACACAAGTTATTGAGTCTGAGTCCTGTGGTGTGTGAACTGTGGAAAAATACTGTGTGGATTGGGTTAAAACAGGTAACTGTGTGTGAAAAACAACTTAGCTATGAGTCATAAGGAAGACGCCCTTAGGTGCATAATTACATAAATCGCTCCGTTTTAGGCAAACCAATCAATATAAAGATGAGTACCGGTGGACAGGAGTTAACAGACAATCAACTTAACTGTAAAGGCGTGTTTGTTTTGGAATATAAAAAGGTTTGTTGCAGCCTAATAAAGTTGGAATTTTGCTTGCATCAAGCTGTCCCCGTCCCTTCAATCGCAGTATCCAATATACTTGTAGAAGCTTTTCTTGTTGTCCTTAACCTCCCTCGCTAGCTTAATTTTAAAGGAGGCCTTAGCTTTCCTTGTTGCATCCCTGCATCCTTTGACAACCTCCCTGTATTCTTGCTAAGTGGCCTGTCCCTCCTTCCATGTTTTATATATTTCCCTCTTCAGCTTAAGTTTTACCAGTACTTCCCTGCTCAACCATGCAGGTCTCCTAACTTTCTTAATAGAATTCCTACTCTTTGGGATACACTGATCCTTAGCCTGAAGGAAATGGCATTTGAATATTAGTCAGCTTGCATGGGCCCCCTTGCCCTCCAGGGCACTGTCCCATGGGACTTTTCCAAGCAGTTCTCTTAGAAGGTCAGTTGGCCTTTCTGAAGTCTGGGGTATCCATCCTGCTTGTGGCCCTGTGCCTGCTGCCTGCAATTCTAAACTCCACCATCTCGTGGTCACTACAGCCAAGGGTGCCTCCTACCTTCACATCTTCAACCAGTCCCTCTTTGTTGATCAGTACAAGGTCCAGCATCACTCCTCTCCTTGTCAGCTCCTCTAACACCTGCATTAGGAAGTTATCATCAATGCTGTGGAGGAACCTACTGGGCTGAGTGTGTCTGGATGTGCAATTTTCCCAACAAATGTCAGGGTAATTAAAGTGTGCCAACACCACCATAGTGCAGGTGTTCAGAGAGACCTCCTACAAACCAACAAAAACAATTGTTTTTAATATACAAAGTTTTCATTCTCATGTCAGCTTGGGGAAAACAGCCCATATTTCAGCTAGTGATCACCTAGTTACCGTAGTATTTTTAAATTGTATCTGCACATTGTTTAGTGTCATTTGGGTTGGTTTCAGAGGCATTTTGCCTCCTCTGTTTCACTCATCCAGACAAAAGCCTAGAATTGGACACTGGAGCATGGCTCACCAAGGTTGTGTTCTCACATAACCTGTTTTGTTCCTGGGAGCTCCATCGCTCATACTGACTCAGCTGCCTTTTCTGCCAGGACAGGGTGTTAGCACAGGCAACAACTGCGTTACTTGTGCTTGTAGCAAGGTATCCCTGTTTACCATGGGAGGAGCTGGCTGTAACCGCTTCTTATGTAAACAAGGAGAAAGGAACTGTGCTCTCTGGAGACCTAATGAAGGTGGTTCATTCCTTTAAAATAGGCATAGGTGCAAAATCTCAAGCCCAACATATGATGTCATTATACACTTGAAGTTCGTTTTCCTCTCTTACATTTTGAGAGCAGTTGTTCTGTAGAATGTGTCAGAAATGTCTTCAAACTATAGAGCTGGTTCAGTGGGATGGCATCTGTAGAACAAATTAGAGCACTGGTTTTTTTCAAGGTTTTAAGTCAGACTGCTCTGGTGCTACTGTAATTAAATGTAACAGTGAATAATGAAGATACTTACTGAAATTGGGGGATATCTAATCAGTGTGTGACGTCTGGATGCCTTTAGGATTGGATCAGCTGAAAGAAGTGTCATTAGGTGTCTCTTGCTTCTGTTCCTGCTGAGGCAAAGAAAGCATGATATAAACCATTTAGAACTAATAGTTCTTAAGAAGCTTATTTTTAAAGTCTTTAAACTCTCCTCATTGCCTCCTTATTTTGCTTCTGTGAGGGATTCCAGATTTTATACTAATATTTATTTTCCTCTGACTACATCAAGGAACAAAACTCTTGGAAAACAAAACAAAACAAAACAAAACAAAACAAGATGCTCAAATTGATCCATCTTTGAGATTGCAACACCAATTCATTAAACCCTTTATACTTTTGTATGACTCCATCCATCTCCTACTCTGCGTGTGGCACTAAAGGTAATGACCAACATCACAACAACTATGCCATGAAAAGAGCAGATGGCTTTTAAGTGAGATAAAAATCCAGCTTCCAGTTTGGTTCTAGAATCTGACTGGCACTATTCTGCAAATATGCAAATAATATGCCACGTTCTTCATCCCAGGGCACGAAGTGACCTCCCAACCTCCCTGCAGTAAGCAGGAACTCCTGTAATTAGAGCAGGTCGCTCAAAGCCCCAGACATCCTCAACTGGAATGGTGCCAGGGATAGGGCACCCTCACCCCTTCTCCTGTCCCAACAGACCCTGATCAAAAGTCTGCACCCATCTTTGTGACAGGCCATTTGAAGACCCCAAGAAAGTCTCCGTGGAGCCTTCTCTTCTCCATCATCAGCTCATCCCCTGAGCAAAACTAAACAGATGCCCCAACAACAGCTCTTCCTGCTCTCCCATCACCTTTGCCTCTTCTGTTCTTCTTCACTTGTGGTACATGGAGCACAGACCTTGATCTTACTTACAGCACTTGCACTAGACTAGGATCAAAGTTTAGGGGCTGGCAAAAAAGCACAGGAGACTCCAGCCACAAAGAAAAGGTCTTCTCATACTTGAAAAACAACGCACATACTTCTGCTGCCATGTAACTTAACCCGCAGTTGTGGTTAGACACATGGTGATGAATAACCAGGATGCAGATTATTAGCTCCTGAGTGCATGGCAATGTGTTCACACCATCCAAACTGCTGACAGTGCCAAGATTCATCACATGCTTTTAGTGACACCTCCCTCAAGGTGTTTTTATTTTTCCATTGTGAGCTAAAATTTCAAAATGTGACAGTAAGAGCCAGTTATGGATGTCCAGAGATGACAAATAAGTGGTTACCCATGGAAAACTGGATACAGTTAATAACCAACTAAAAGTTCATGCATAGAGATGAACTGCCCCACCTCATCAGCACTATCTGTGGTCACAGCCCCTCTTCATGCCAGGTTTAGTGATCCCCTCTCAACTGCTACATTGCTCAGCAAACTGCTGGCCAACAGCTTGTGCTGCAAAAAGACAGGGAGAGGACTTCACCCGAATCTGGTTCTCTAGCTCTCAGTGGCTCAGAGCAGCTCTTGCTGTTAGTTTCCATCCAGTCCTTCAACAGGTGACGGAAGAGGTGGTATAGTGGGTCGTCGACATCATCCTTACTGGTACTCCTGGGACATGCAGCCAGTGTTGCCAGGAGGACAATTCTCACTGGGATCACTGGAGGTACTGCTGCTCCCCAAAGCCAGTTATTTTAAGTCACATTTAAACAAAGAATTAGCATCTTAAGAACAGCCTTTCTTCCCAACAGTGGGTTCAAGTAGACACGACACTTGGTAACTAAAAAGCAAAATTACACCCCTCTTGCTTCAGCCAGACTTCAGTGGGTGTTTGCTCCTGATGGACTAAGGCACTCAGAGCCCCGACATGGGTATGTGGGTAAATACCAGGGAGGGTGAGGTGCCCCATGCATGGTTTGTTTGCATTGCTGGACACCAGGCACAGAGGCACAGAGGCATTGCTCTGCCTGCTAATTAGCCAGCCTGGCCTGCACGAGGGCACCAACACTGCACCAGTTCTGGTACCACCTGCCTGGCACACCACCTTGCTTCCTGATGGTAGGCAGTTGCTTTATCTCTAGGTCATAGAACCAGGGAATGGTTTGGGTTGGAAGGGACCTCTCAAGGTCATCTAATGCAACTCCCCTGCAGTGAGCAGGGACATCTGCAACTAGAGCAGGTTGCTCAGAGCCCCAGCCAACTCACCTGCAATGGTGCCAGGGATGGGGCAGTGACCACCTCTCTGGGCCAACTGGGCCAGGGTTTCACCAACCTCAGCATCAAAAATGTCTCCATCTTTCTGTTCTAAATCTTCCTCTTATAGTTTAAACCATCATTCCTTGTCCTGTTCCAACCCTTATACACCCCCTTTAATTATTGACAGGCACGGCAGCCTCCCCAGAGCATCCTCTTCTCCATCAACAGTTCATCCCCTGAGCAAAAATAAACAAATGCCCCATCAGAAAATACCACCTGACTCTACACTTCACAACCTGCCCCCCACACACTGGTTTCCCTCCCTGCTGCCCTCACCCTGCATTTTCAGGGGATCTGTGTGGTCCAGCCATCCCATACTCAGGGAGCAGCACATCTGCACCAACTCTTCTCACCAGGTATGCTGCTGCAATCCAAGCAGAGGCTGAAAGCCCACTGCAGACAAGAGTCTTGCAATAGGGAAAACCAAACAAAAGCAAACCACTTTTTTCCACATCTGTGGTTTTTGTTTTCTTTTTCTATGAAGCAATTTTATGGTTTGGGTTTTTGATTTGGTTTGGTTTGATTTTCAAGTCCTATCACCAATCTGTAATTTGTACAGATAATTTACCATTAAATAAAAAGATTTTCACACCAAACCAAAAAGACATATTGTGTATGCTAACAACCAAATCCCAACAGCTTTATTTTGCCAGGTCTAGCTCAGGAAATCTCTTGATGGATTGAACATGTAACCACCAAACTAGGGTCCCAGCAGACATTTATACTGTGGATACCACCATACAGTGATGGCCAGCTCCAAAGAGTGAAGCCAGCCCCTCCTTTTCCCACTGTAGGGTAGTAGGTAAATCCCCTTCCTCACCCAGCTGAGAGCATTTCCATTAACACCAGACAGGTAAGGACTTCTCTCCTTATCCAAATACTTCTCAAGTTCTGATGGGTGCAGATCCAAGGCTGACACTCAGGTCTTACTGACATCCATGGCATTGCTCCTTAGCTTCCTTCCAACTTTACTGGCCCATGGAGCATCTTCTCCAGAAGTTCAGGGATGATCCCCTGGAACTCCCTTCTTGCTGCTGTTACCCAAGCCCCGGTTAACCTCCTCAGCTTCTCCAACTCACTCTGGGTACATTCGTCTTCTCGGCCAGGTGTAGGAAATGATTCGGTTTAGGAAATGAAGAAAATGGAGCTTGCCCCCTGGGGGTAGGCATGAGCCACAGGTGAGCAGAAAGAATACCAGCAACTTGCTGTCACAGCCCCAGACCATCGTTACCTCACCTCACATGTCATTAAGGCTGTGGTTTGGCACCACTGAATTAATTAATTCAATCCTCATTCACCTGCTTTTATTGGAGGGGAACAATCTGGAAGCAGCTGAAATCACAGCATTGGGTCACCATGTTCAGCTAGATGTTGGCTTCAGACAACATCAGGTTCCACTTGGCTTTTTAAAGTTCAAAGAAGAAGACTCCAGCCCAGACTTCTGTCTAGTTCTTTGTGCCTACTTCTTTAGTTGCAAAGATCTGTTAGAGACTGATGAAGAATCTGAATCGAACCAGAAGAGAAACCTGGGTGAATTTTGTGTACATACACATTTTGAAAGATTTCACTTAATTTCATAGCTATTGCTGGACTAGACATAAAACTTTGGAGAATCCAGGGATGCACTTCATAGGAAACAGTGGAACAAACCTGGGACTAATTGTGAGAAAGCTGATGGAACTAACGCATATTTAAAACATAAACCCCTTCCCATCAGTGTTAATTTGATCTGGGATATTTGAGTAGTGACAACCTTCAGTTCGTTTTACATGCCAGTGAGTTAAACTTCAAGTGCTTTTCTTCACTGAAAGCTCATGAGAAAAAATAAAATAAAAAAGAAAAAAAGAAAAAAGAAAAAAAAAGATAAAAGAAAAAAATAAAAGTGTCATAATTCAAAATTTCTCAGTGCTCTTAGAAGTGGGAATTAGCCACAGGAAGTTCTAAACATCTCATTACATACACACACGTGTTTACACATATGTGTTTATGGAACTGCTTATTTACTTGTTCATTCAATTTTTACATCTCCTATTTACAGCTCCTTTGCTGTGAGCCCCTCATCAAAATCTAGGGGTGGCTGCCAAAAAGCCCTTTTCAAACATTAACAGGACCTGGACATTTTGTTCAAATTCCTTTTATTCCAAACACTTAGCAATTGTTTTAAAAGGAGATTTATCCAGCTGTTCTGTAGAAAAATCGCTGTTTCTCAGCCTGCTCTTTTAACAATACAAATGATTTCAAGAGCTGATACATTCCAGCGTATTCCTAGTGAATCCACCATGGAAAGCTCTTTTCCTGTTGAAGATTTAATTGAAAGGTATCCCGAGGAATAACGGAAACCCATGGCAACACTGGCATTACATCAAAAAGTAGAGCTGGTGCCTTAAAAATGTACCTTTCCTCATCAGAGAAAAGATCCAGAGGGTCAGTTTGTGGGTTTTTAGTAAGTTCTGGCAACCAGGTTACAACTCTGGGCAGTGGCCAAAAGCACAGTTTTCACATGCAGATGAATCTGCACCTTAAAATGGAGAAGAAATCAAATGCCCATCGTTGCTGGAGATGGGAACAAGCCAGTGGGTGGTCATGGTGCAGCCCAGGAACTGTGACTGGTTGTGTGTCACATTCAGTTAGTTTTCATATATTGTTTTAATGCAAGCGATTAAAACCACTGCTCTCCATCTGCTTCTCAACCTCTCCGGGCAGAGCAGCCCTCCCACTGTGGAGATGGGGTCAGGAGGGGCATCAAGCTCAAAAGGAATTGGGGGTAAAGCTGAAAACATTGTACCCAACAAGAGCTTAAGGAGGATCTTCAATCTCAGCACCCAGCTGAAATGATGCCCTTTCACAAATACCATGTTGCCTTAAGCAAAGCAGCTACATTTATATCAGAAGATGTCACAGGACCCTGCAATACTAACCTTCATTGGAAGCGGCAGCAGATTTTTTTATGCAATCGTGCAAAACCTGTAATGGCTTGTGACTGGCAATTGTACTTTGGAAGAGCCAATTTCATGCTCTGGTGTATTTTTTCTAGCTCTTACCATAGAGTCACAGACTGGTTTGGGTGGGAAGGAACCTTTAAAGGACATCCAGCCCACCCCCTTGCAGGGAGCAGGGATGTCTGCAACTAAAGCAGGTAGCTCAGAGCCCCAGCCAACCTCACCTGGAATGGTACCTGTGATGGGGCAGCGACCACCTCTCTGGGGAACCTGGGCCAGGGTCACACCATCCTCAGACTCAAAAATTCCTTATCTCCAGTCTAAATTTCCCTCTTTTAGTTTAAATGCATCACACCTTGTCCTGTTCCAACAGGCTCTGCTTAAAAGTCTGTCCCCATCTTTCTGACAGGTCCCTTGAAGTCCTGAAAGGCCAAAGAAGGTCTTCCTGGAGACTTCTCCTCTCCAGACTGAATAATGCTAACTAGTCGAGCAATATTAGAATATCCTTTCAACACTGTAACGGATACATCACACATCATTTTAGCCAAATCAGTAGTGAAGTCACATAAACATTGTGTCAACATTAATATCCAGCTGATACTGTGAAGGGCCAGAGACAAATATTGCAATAAACATCTTGAAAACTGGAGATTTCCACAGAGGTACCCAAACCAGTAATCTTTCTCCCAAAGGTTAAGAGTGCTGGGCTATCAGCAAACAAAATCAGGTGACAGGATTCTTGTTAGATATAAGACCTCGGGTTTAGAATTCAACTTTGTAAAGCAACAAGTTCAACTTCAAAGACATTTCATGATGTTACATTTGTACTTTTGGTTTTATTCTCCTCAGTGTCAATCATTTTCTTACACTGCTTTTCTATGAATGGTTTCACTACAACTTGTCCATTCCTTTTTTCCTCCTCTTACAGAAAAGATCAAACTGGGAATGAAGACGTTGGGCTTCAGCAGGAGCTGTGGATACCAGCGCCCACGCTGCCTTTCCAAAACATCTGAAATTTCATCCTCACTTGCTTCTCTCCACTTCTCACCATGCCGTCGCCACCACAGAGAATACACAGGACATGCTGCAACTCAAAGGCCAAAAGTTGCTAAAGTGCTTACACAAGTTAATTACTGTGTCAGTTTAATCCCACGTAATGCAGATTAGCACTATCAGCGACTGTCCAGATGGCACTTGATGTAACAGGCCGGCCCGTCCACAGGGAAACTGCTCTCTTCAAGAGAGGCCAAGTCACTTAAAGCCAGGTAGTGGTGGCCAGCACTGGGGACAGAATTCTCTCGCCCAGGTCCCCCAGTTGCTGTTGGGATGTAGGAGGCAGATGGAAAAAGCTTGATGTGACAGACAGGTTTAATGAAAGCAATCTTCATTTCAAAAGAAAATTGTCTGCCCCTTGTCCCTGTGCCCCACTTCTGCATGGTCAGATTACAGCCACTTGAGTTTCAGAGAGCAGTCCCAGCAAAACGCATCCTTACATCGACACGTGAGGCCAAAAGGAAGTCAAGCCACAAGATGATATTTTATCTAAAAAGACCCACAAATGCATGTTTCTATCAAAATATGCCAAGGAAAGCAACTGGTTTAAATGACCAGTCACCCTATGGGCAGGAGAAGGTGGAAAAGTGGAGGGCTTTCTGAGAACTTCAGCTTTTCACAACTGGAGTCCCATCTAATTTTATTCATTTATAGTCATTATTCGGGTGAAACGCCCTTTAGTAACAATATGTATTTACATCAGGCCAGCTTATTCCTCAGGAGAGTTCAGATACCCTTGTGTTCAGAGGGGTAAATCCAGAAATAAGTGGCATCTAATATTTCAGGATTTTCAGCAATTTTCAGCAATTATTATTATTAATCCCTCCAGTCCTGGGAGGGATTAATAATAATAATACCAGTTATCTTGATTTGTAAGTGGTAGCCAGGGCTAAAGCATCCCCTATGGCACCACCAGTAACTAAACTGTGGTACAAACACCCATTTCCTCCAGCCATGCATTATGAGAGTTTAGCAAATATTTTCCACCTCAGCAGGTTTTATGGTCAAATCATAGTTTTCTCTCTATAGTTCACAGCTGACAAATTTCTGTTGGATGGAAGTAATGACAAGTATCACCAGTTGTGATTTCTAGCAACCAGGTGAAAAACAAAATGCAACACCATTTTGAAAATTTCTTCACTGATGTTGAAAAAAACCCTCAAAGCTGTGTCTTCAGAAAAGTTTGACCTCCTGCTTTTGAGCCTCACAAATTCCAAGAAGTCACACTTTAGGTTGGCTTCATTTGGAGCTTTTTGCATCAATACAACTGGTTTGGGTAGGGTTTTTTTGCATCAAAAACCACTTTTAATGTTTGGGGTTTTTTTTTTAATATACTTTAAATTATTTTTAATAGATGCTGATGAAAGACAGTTAAGTGGGTGAGATGTCTCTGGCAAGGGCAGCAGCACCTTAATCCTCCTGCCATGGCTTCACCTTTGGGTTTCTGCCAAAGCACCCACCTCAGAGCAGCTTCGGAGTGCCCTAAACTTGTTGTCCATCTACAGTCAACTGCTTGAGGTGCTTATAATACAAAATATAATAAATAACAAAGAATAAACTCATAAAGTCTATAAAATCCCTGGTTTTCACAGAATCACTGAATGTTAGGGATTGGAAGGGACCTCAAAAGATCATCTAGTCCAATCAACTAGAGCAGGATCACCAAGGTCACACAGGAACACATCCAGGTGGGTTTTGAATGTCTCCAGAAAAGGATACCCTACAATCTATCTGAGCAGCCTGTTCTAGTGTCTCTCACCCTCACTGTGAAGATTTTTCTTATATTTATGTGGAACCACCTCTGTTCCAGCTGCACCCATTGCCCCTTGTCCTATCATTGGATGTCACTTAGAAGAGCTTTTGAAGCCGAAGAGCTTTTGAGCTTTTGAAGCATCTTGCAAGCTACTAGAGACATGGGTGTGCAAAATCCCCCCAGCTTCCTCTCACCATCGCCATCCCCCGGGAGCGGGATGTGAAGCGGGATCAGCCATCCCCTCCCACAGTCCGGTGCGAGCAGCAGGGCCCCCCCCGAATCCCCCAGAAAAGGATGCAAGCAGCCGAGATCCTCTGGAACTAGTCACGAGCAGCCTGGAGCTCCTCCAGAGCCGGGTACGAGCAGCCTGGATCAACCCCCAGAGCCCGATGAGAGTAGCAGCAATCTCCCCACACCGAACCCCCGGAACCGGGTGGGAATAGCCGAGATCCTCTTGTGGCTCCACACCCCAAACCCCCACTTCCGCCCTCAATTGGCCGCGGCGCGGCGTGACGGTACCACCTAGCGGTAACCCGGCAGCAGCGCGGTCCTGTGTCGCCCCTTCGCTACAGCCCCGCACAGACCATCCGGGAACCGGCACCTCCTCTCAAAGTAGTGAGTGAGCTCAGAGCGGAGCCGAGGTCACGTGTGAATTACGACTCGGTGTAGGTGACGCTTCGTGCCGAGTGCGGCGCTTCTGGGGGCTCGGTTCAACCCCGCCTGGTTCATCTGATGCGAGACGTTCAGCGCTCCAAAGCTCACAGGCTGCCTGCCTTATTTTAACCTGATGCTTTGTTGAAATAGGTCTCTACTTGACAAAAAAACACGGGAAAAATGCTTGCTTTAGAACGAAAAATCAAGGTTTGCTTTCTACATATGCAGCAAATTTTGAGAAACGGCACTAATTTTTAGCAACAAATAAAGTGCTTAAGTTCTAACACGAGATTTTACTTCAACACATTTTAAAGTGCATGAGTATCTCACTTCAAATATATTTTCAAGTCCATATTTTCTGCAGTGACCAGCTTCAGGGCAGGTAAGGCTGCATTGGGGAAGGAATCCGTGGCAAAAAGGGCAGACAAAAAGCTCTTTTGGGGGCTTCTTTTGAAACTGGGCAAAGCCCTTTGCCTGTGCTGGGGGCTGCCAGTTGGTGGGTGAGCTGCTAAGGGAGCCTGGATGGAGCTGGCATCCCCTGCTGTGGTGGGGGGTGGGAACTGGTTGCTGCCCACAAAGCAAACACCCAGGGACTGTGTGTGTCTCTGTGGGGGCTTTGGCTGCCTGCAGCACATATGGCAGGGCACTGAACCCTGGCCAGTGTACAAAGTTAAGTTTAAACCATCTAAGTGGTCAGTGGTGCTCATCTCAACTGCTCTTCGAATTGCAAGGTGTCAATTGCTGTAGAGGTCCAGCCATGGTTGCTACCAGACTGAAGGCCGTTGCTAGAAAAATCTGTGGGCACCCAGATGGAGGTCCCACGCAAACGTGTCAGCATTCATGCCTCTGAATGCAAAAAGGGCCAGAGCCTGGCACTGGCAATGGGGAGTAATGGAGGCAACACCTGTGTGTCAGATGTGATCAGGTGAATGATCTGCTCACTCAGGTGGCTGATCTGCTAGGCCAGGTGGCTGATCTGAAAGATGAAGTGAAGAGGTTGAGGAGTATCAGGCAGCATGAGATTGACAGGTGGTGGACCCACTTCCTGAGAGAAAGGAAACAGCTTGAGGTCCCACATAAACGAGAGGATCCCCTGTTGTCACCAGGCAGTAGGAGGGGACCTCAGAGAAAGGGAAGAATGGAAACAGGTCCCTGCCTGGGGAAGCAGAAAATTCCCTCCCAGCCTCCCCCGCCTCCCCAGTTACCCTTGCAGAACAGATATGAGGCTCTGCAGGAGAGGAGGATGGTTAACCCAGGCCAGAAATGCCAGAAAGATCAAGATTCATAGACCCACATGTTGCTTATCTGCCAGTTGTTGGAGGAGGAGAAAGAGCAAGGCAGAGATGATTTTCTTCATCAAGTTGCCAAGAAGCCTTTACTTGTAAATTAATAAATAAATTTACAGCTCTTTTTATACCCTTTTAACTTCCAGGCAATTGGACAAGAAGCCAGCCACCCCCTGGGGTGATTGGCTGGGGTGCCACAACACCCATAGTCAAAACATCTTTCTACTGTTTTACAAACAGCTGCCACCAAAGTCACAGCTGATGGGAGTCTTTGCAATCCCACAGGAAGGAAAATTCCATGCAGTAGTATTTTAGCATCTACACCCACCATCACAACTGGCTCCAAATGGAAAAATAGATGGGTCACTGTTGTGGGTAACTCTCTGCTGAGGGGGCAGAGGGGCCAATATGCTGTCTTGACTCACTTCAAAGGCAAGTCTGCTATCTCCCTGGGGCACTGGTTAGGGATGTGCTGGACAAACTTCCTGCCATAGTAAAGCTCTTTGACTGTTTACCCCCTTTTAGTATTTCAGGTGGGTAATGATGAAGTGGGTAGAAGGAGCTTAAAATCAATTAAAAAATATTTTAGCTCCTTGGGACATCTGCTTAAGGGATCAGGTTGTGAAACAAATTGTGTTTTCCTCTGTCCCTACAGTGGTAATTGTGAACAAAGAAACCAACAGGTCAACTCATGGCTCTGAGACTGGTGTTACCAGCAGAGCTTTGGGTTTTTTGATCATGGGCTGCTATATGAGACACCTGACCTGCTGGTGGAAGGGGAGATGCACGTGTCACAGAGGGGGAAAAGGATTTTGGGGCAGGAGTTACCAGGGCTCATTGACAGGGCTTTAAACTAGATATGAAGGGGGAAGGGGAGATAACTGGGCCTGTTAGGAATAAGCCAAAGAGAAGCATGCCAGGGCTTGAAGGATGGTGGACTAGTGAGGACTCTTACTCTGCCATTTCCTATGAGAGAAGGGATAGATGTTTAGAAATCATGGAAGCACCTGAGAAGGGTCTGGTAGGAAATGGGGCCCACACTCCCAAGAAGGTATTGGAATCATTAGCTCATCTGAAGTGCTTCTATTACCAATGCACACAGTATGAGCAACAAACAGGGGGAGCTTGAAGCCATAATGCATCAGGAGAGCTATGACTTACTGGCTATCATAGAAACATGGTGGGATGTCTCTCATGATTGGAGTGCCACTGTTGATGGCTACAAGCTCTTCAGGAGGGATAGACAGGAAAGAAGAGGGGGTGGAGTGGCCCTGTATGTTAGCGAATGCTATGAGAGCTCAGAAATTAAGTATAATGATGACAGGGTTGAGAATGATTGGATTAGGTTAAGGGCCAATAAAGCTGATACTGTGATGGGAGTCTGCTATAGACCTCCAACCAAAGCAGTGACGTGGATGAAGCTTTGTACAAGCAATTGGGTAAAATCTCACAGTCACTTCCCGTTGTTCTTGTAAGGGACTTTCACTTCCCAGGTATCTGCCGGGAATGCAACACTACAGAGAGGGAACAATCCAAGAGGTTCTGGAATGTTTGGAGGAGAAGTTCCTCACACAGCTGGTAAGTGAACCAACCAGAGAAGGTGCTATCCTGGACCTGCTTCTTGTGAACAGGGAAGGACTCATGGGGGATGTAAGGGATTTGAGGCCGGCTAGGGCACAGTGACCATCAGATGATTGAGTTCTCAGTCCTTGGAGAAACAAGGAAAGGAGTTAGTAGAACTTCCATCTTAGACTTCTGGAGGGCAAACTTTGACCTCTTCAGAAGATTGACTGACAAAGTCCCTTGGGAGGCTGCCCTGAAGGATGCAGGAGCCCAGGAAGGCTGGACATACTTCAAGAGAGAAGTGTTAAAGACACCTGAGCAGCTGTCCCTGTGTGCTGAAAAACAAGTAGGCAGGGAAGGAGACTGGCCTGGCTAAATAGGGACCTTTGGATGGACCTCAAGAACAAAAGGAGAGTCTATGACCTTTGGAAGAGAGGACAGGTCTCTCATGAAGATTATAAAGGTGTAGTGAGGCTATTCATTGAGAAAATTAGGAGAGCCAAAGCACATAGAGAGCTCAACCTAGCTACAGTTGTTAAGAATAATAACAAATGTTTCTATAAGTTCACTAACAACAAAAGGAGGATTAGGAAGAATCTCCATCCTTTATTGGAGGCAGAGGGAAACACAGTAACAAAGGATAAGGAAAAGGCTGAGGTGCTCAACATCTACTTTGCCTCAGTCTGTAGCAGTGCTGTTCCCTGGACACCCAGACTCAGGAGCCAGGAGACAGGGAGGGGAAGCAGAGAGAGGCCATCACATTTACAGAGGTCAGGGAACCTGCTACACCACTTCGATGCACACAAGTCTACAGGACCAGATGGGTTACACCCAAGGGTGCTGAAAGAGTTGGCAGATGTGTTCACTAAGCCACTTTTCATTATTTACCTGAAGTCCTGTCTAACTGGGGAAGTCCCCATGGACTGGAAGGTAGCAAATATAACACCTATCTACAAGAAAGGCAGAAAGGAGGAACTGGGAAGCTACAGACCTCTCAGTCTGACCTCAGTACCAGGGAAGGTCATGGAGCAGATCATCTTGAGGGCCATTTCAAGTCATATAGAGGACAACCAGGGGATCAGGCCCAGTCAGCATGGGCTTAAGAAAGGCAGGTCCTGTCTGACAAACCTGATCTCCTTCTATAACAAGATGACCAGACTGTTGAATGAGGGAAAGGCTGTGGATATTGTCTACCTAGACTTTCAAAAAGCATTTGACACTGTTTCCTATAGAATTCTTATGGAAAAACTGGCTGCTCATGGCCTGGATGAACATACGATCTGATGGATTAAGCACTGGCTGGATGGACAGGCCCAAACAGTGGTGGTCAATCCAGATGTTAATCCAGTGCAGTTAAATCCAGATGGTGGCCAGTCACAAGTGGTGTTCCTCAGGAATTAGTATTGGGACCTTTTCTGTTTAACACCTTTATTGATGACCTTGATAAGGACATAGAGTGTATAATTCTCAAGGGGTACTGATTGCCTTTTTTTAAAACAACAACAACAACAAAAAACAAAACAAAACAAAAAAATAAACCCACAACTTTTTTTTC
>JANHGL010005887.1:26655-42776 GCA_024611195.1 Ceyx melanurus | reverse complement strand
AGGGGCCTCCGCCTCAACCCAAGAAACGGAAAAAATTTTCTTTCCTAGTGAAAAAAGCTTGTCAATGAAAAAAAAAAAAAGAAAAAGATATATTTTTTTTTCTAATAAATAAAAATAATTTAAAATGCTAGAGGCTATACATGACTAGCTTTGATTAGAAATGAAATAGTTTCCAAAATACGTGGAAGCAATATTAAAGGCAGACAAAGATCTGTCTATTTTCCCATTAAGCTTGCCCTTCTTAACTTCTCCATCAGAGGTTCAGCATGTAAGAGGAATAAATGTCACATCACCATTCATGAAGTTTGTCAGGCTTTAAAAAAATAGTTCTGGCCTCGAAGGAGTCAACATTCATCTTCAACTTCTCTGATTGGTGGTATCAAGCTGCTTGTCGATTTGTATTGATTGATCTGATTGGCCATGTGAGTGCTCATGGGCTTGATTTGAATGTTTCTGGGGTAGGCATTATCCGGCTCATCTGTAAACCATTTCTTTTCTGCTAAGGAGCAAAATGGGTAGAGACAGAATAAGGAGGAAAAATGAGAGTTTCAATTAGTGAAGCACATATACACGTAAATACTAAAAAAAAATTCCAAAGAAACAACAAAAATAAAAACCAAACCAAACCAAAGGAGGGGGGAGCAGTCAGCAAAATTTATAGAGAAAAGACAATCAATAGAAAGTGACATTGACTAATTACTAGCAGTAGAGTGCATTAGATTAATACCTCTGAAAACACTTTTCATGAAAGGAGGATGACACGTTTGCAGATTTAATAGTAGAAGCTAAAGAAAACTGTCAATATGGTAACTTGCTTGTTGAACGTAAGAGAGCTCTTTTTTTTTTCATGCTCAGATCAACACACTCTGATTCCTTTATTGAAAAAATGATACAAATAAAAGGCTAAATTAAGAAGCCAAGAAGAGCAGATGGGATAAGGATAATGCAGAAAAGAGCATGTGATTCCATATACAGAGGAGCAGCTAAAGAATCAGAGGCTTCTCTGAACCATTTCAGCCTCAAGGTGGTTGCTACCGCTGGCTCAGGAATCATGCAGGAGACTTTAAAGAACTTTCCACAGCTGGTGCTAGAATAAATGGGGCTCCATTCATCTTGACAGATGGCTGCATTCCTGCACAGGATGGCCATTATATTGCTGCTTAGCAACCTGGCTGTCTGGGCACTGCTGCACTCTCCAGTTTGGGAAGGGTCTGGAACATACCTGATGCTACAGGTGATTGAAGTCAGTCCTTCAATGCCAAGAGGCTGCAGCATTGCAGCCATCCCCTAGCTGCTTGTGAGTGCAACCACTATAGTGCCTTGTTCATATTGCACAGGTGTGCACAAAACCTTATTAAAATTCACCAAAAAAACCCCAACCAAACATCAAGAGAATAAAGAGAGTTCTTAAGAGTGCAATTGTTGTAATTCTCAATTACAGGCGTGCAACTTAAAATAGCTCTGCCCAAAGACTTAGACATGCCCAGTCTTAGAGTGGCTTATGGCCATTAGGTGCCTGTGCTTTGTGAATAGGGGGCTTCTCTCACCCTCCTTCCTTATATTCCAGAGGTGGGTGTGCAGAGAAATGGGCACAAATGCTTTTGGGGAGCACATCAGAGCTGCTACTCTTACATGTACACACTACTCATTCCAGTGTGGAACCCAAAATATTTCTGAAGCCTTAGTGTCTCATGCAGCACAAACTGCCACTTTTGCTTACCACTGAAATACTGCTTTACCTGTACTGAAATCAGGGCAGGAGTGGAAGGAGTGCTCACTATAAATACATAAAACTAAGCAAAGCATAATCTACCTCAGAAATCCAAGGATCAAGCACAAAAGCTCAGGAGGTGAAGGAGAGAATAGAAGCTAGAAGATCATAAAGGACAAATGGCTGGGCATAAACACATTAAAAAAAGCAACTAGCTTTGAAGTTTAGTCCTCTAAAAAAGTCAATTGATTTCCATAATTACTAGACTTCTCATTTTCATGAATATGAAAAACACTTTATATTGATTTTTAAGCATCTACGTGCAATATCCCCTAATCCCCAATAAAAGCCCCAAAGTCACAAGGGTTGAATCCAACTTTTTTTTTTTCAGATATATTTGCTACTTGAGTTTATGCTTTTAAAAAAAAAATTAAATTAGAAAAAATGTTATTCTGTTAATAGAGTGGCTAATTACTGAAGGTAAACAGAACTACTGTACTGTTTCTCTTGCCATTTTCTAAAATGAATCTTACTTTTTTTTAGAATATCCTACCCATTTGAGATCAGGGTAAATATCTCCCTGCCTCCTTAAAGTTGCCCGAGTCAGAACAATGTTGAGTCTCCCATCTTTCTCTCTCTTACCTATGATAATTAAGTTCCCTTTTGATTTGAACAGATTGGACGATAGGAATTCATAATGTTACATCCTGCACACTGAAGCTAACTGATTAAGTGCTTTAAATTATTCTTCCTGACAGAATGATAAAGTTACAATCTGTTCAGAGATGATCTACAGCTTGCCAGACTCCTACCGCTTCTTTCTACATTCATTTATCTTTTTGTCAAGCAGTTAAAAAAAAAAAAAAAAAAGAAGAAAAAAAAAAGCGCCTCAATTCCATAGATCTTTTAAAGTCATCAGAACATCTGAATTATTAATGAGACTTTAAGGGAATGGTTCCTGATGGGGGCTGGTTTAAGAAAGGTTGTAGGAAAAAAAAAAAAAATCTGGGAATGTGTACACATCAAAATAATTTCAGCTCCATTTAAAAAACCATTTAGTTCAAGTGTGAGACATGAACCATTATGCATTTGCAGAAACCAATTTTATGTGATCTATGATTAAACTAACCTTTCAGAGAGGTGCAAAGTGTGATGGTTATCATGTTTTAAAAGCCTTGCAAGATCACATAAACAATTTCAAACTAACAGTTTTCTAATGGTTTGTGTTTAAAATGATTTTCAGGCAAGTTAACCACTGTGAACTTTTATCTCTACCTTCTTTTTTTAACATATGGTGCAGCAACTTTCCTTACAAAGAGAACTTGGTGCAAGTTAATTCACTCTTATAGCAAGAAAAGGGAGACCTGCATGAGTGCTAAAGATCAGGGATGAACTGCACTGTGTTTCTCTGCAGCCAGGGTAAAGCATTTCCATCTCCCTGAATTTTTCAAAACAAGGCAATAATTTAAATGTTTATCTTTACAATAAAATTCCTATCCAGGCAAATATGAGTTTACCTGTCAAGTAATAAATACAGAAAATAAAAAAATAAATGGAGAAACTCGTAGATGCAAAATTCTTTGGTTTAAAATTCTTTTTGTCAAAGCTGAAATCTTACTCCAGGTATTATCATCTGCAGCATCAAATGCTTGGACCCTGCATTACAGCTTTCCTGTTAAAATTGTCATTGACCACATAATGATGACTCTCCTATGAAAGTTTATCGACCTCTACACTTACCTTTGAAATGCAGCTTGACACTTTTCATCTTTACTCGTCTGCTAAGACATTCTGCTCCTAGTTACTCTATGTCCTTGAATCCCTATGCACTTTGCAATCTTTTTTGTTATGCTCACAGCCTGACTTTGTCTTCCAAAGTCTTAGCACATATTAGTACATATCTTAAACAAACTAATTTTTCTTTTAAATCAGTCCTTTTTAAAGTCTTTTTACTTTTTTAAGTAAATATTTTTATATTCATCAACTTTTTTTTATTTCTCTGTCACGTTCAGTCTGTTTCTCTGCCTTTTGGCATGTGCATAGTGCTCCTTAACGTACGTGTTTCTACTTTACAGTGAGAACAGACATAGTTTTCTGATTTTTACAAGCTGTTCAAGAGAGTTCCTGATCACCCTACACAACAGTGACAGGTTTGTTTTTGACAGCATTACTTGGAAGATGTTGGAACACCTAGGGAACTTCATGTATCCAAAAGCAGAAAATATTTACTTTCCTCTCAAACACTTGTGTTTGCAGTGGGTTATCAGCATCCCAATGTGTCCATGAAGTTTGTAAAGACTTCATACAAATAAAAAGAAATTAACATACTGTTGAAGACTGTTCCCAGCAGCCTAAACATATATGAATAACTAAAGTTAAATAATCAAAATACAGATTTTTTTTTCCATCTTTGTAAGACTCTAGCTATTCCATCAGATTTATTGGTCTAGTGCTTTAAAATTACTAATGCTGGAATAAATAATCACATTTGAATAAAAGTCACTGTGAAACAGTCTCTCTTCTGAGCAGATGCAAAGAAAGTGCTAGCTAAACAAGACACAAAGATTTACCACATCTGTATGATCACCATAATCCCAGGTTATTTTACAATTGCTGTCAACAAGGGGGATTTTTTTCTTTTGTGACACTTTCAGTTTCAAGTGAGCCTTTATGCATGTGTTTATGTGCCTCCACATAGGCACCTTATTTATAGCTAAGCTGAAAATTCTCCCATGCACTTTCTTTCTGTATGAGAAAAAAAAATTATGGAAGTTTCTCCACCCACTTGCTCAGCAATTTTTTGTTTGGCAGATTAGTATTTTACAGGTAACAAGCAGTTAAGTAATTTGCAGGGAAAGAGAGAAGAAACTACTCTTTCTGTGAAAGTCTGTTTTGCTCCAAGGCAACTAAAGTTTTGGGACAAAAAATGCTATTCTGGACTTAGTGATTATTTTCGTTTTTAAACTAGGAAAGTTCTTACTTTTGACAATGAGAATCTCACTGGAAAGTGCCCAACTCTGCCAGTTTAGGCCAGTAGGAACCCATGCCAAGCACACTGCTAGAAATGATCAACAAAGTTACTAAGAACCTAGTTTTCATTGTAGAAATCCCACTGGGATTGATATAAATGGCAGGGCCTCCATTTAAAGCTCTAAAAATACCATCTCTAGACACTGGTGCTGCTTTTCCACTTTCAAAAACTAACCAGGGTAGTTACTAAGAATGTTTGACTTGGAATAGGTTTCTGAACAAATGGGAGATTTCCTGTTACTTTTCAATATAAAAATATTCTGACTATGTAAAACACTTAAGTTTTTTTTTACTTTTACTACAAGTAGCATCCTTCTACTTGTAATAACCAACCTCCCAATTTCATTATATACATATATATATTGATTATTATATTATATAATAAATTTGACTATAGTTAGCAGTGAAAATTCCACATAGTGCAACTACGAGTCAAAGCTTTAAGACTTCCTACTTTAGGACAGAAGACAGAGGAGAATGATACAATCTGAAGAATTCAGATTTGCATCCATATTAGCTATTCCTCTTCTGTTGCCCATAAAGTAGACAAGTTTCTTCTCTAATGTACACTGTTTATAGTTTTACTGTTTGAGCTGCTTTTATCAAATACTGTGGTTTTGGGTAAAATCATTATGTAGCATGTGACAAGTGGCTTCATATTAACACCCTTCCTTCCTCTGCTAAATGGAAAACAGATCAAACATTAATGGAAAAGCATTTTGGTGTCAAAGCCATTAACATTCTCCCAAAATGCATAACTGCTTTCTACTATCTTCAGTCAACAGTTCCAACATAAAAAGATGCTCATGAACATACACTGGGGACAGGGGAATAGGGAGGGAAGCAAGGAAAGGAACTGGAATGAGGCATGGGAAATTGATGTCTGCACCAGGGGACGCATCTTCATTGAGCAGGAACCTGGGTGCTTACAAAAAGGACACGTGCAATTAGAAAGGCAAGCAGATGAGAGGATAAAAACCAAAACAGGGTTGAGCAACAGCAGCAGCAGCAGCCAGTTTCACTTCTGGTTTGGAGGGGAAAAAAAAGGCAAAAGAAAACCAACAAAACAACCAAACAAACAAACCAATAACTGAATAAAGTTTGTAACTATGTTTTGTTTTTAATTTCACAAGTTTTCACAAGGACAAAGTCATAGAAGGAAACCCACAGCAGTTGCTAGGTCATGCAGAACCATTAAGTGTCATACCTTGGCCCATTCTATTCATCCTTGTTGCACTTTAGAAAAAGAAGTAAGCTATGTAAGTTTTACAATGCTTTTAAACTGTTATATTTCCTGTTGAGCACTTTAACTGGCACATCCTTGTAGCAATAAATATTCTCAGGGCAAAACGTGGTAACTTTCTTTGCAAAAAGAAACACATTAATTTGTCTGAAGAGCGAAGAGCAACTGTAATAGACTCGTTTTAGGGGAGCATCTGTAATTTGCAATGTATTTCACTGATAGGACTTACAGCTGCATTTGAATGCACACGTACATATATTCCAATCATTATGTGTAACACTGCACAGTGGTACTCTCTGTAGCCCACTTACATCCAGGTTTTGTCAGTAAAAGTGCTTGGCTTCATTGTCAATTCACACAGCAAGCAAATCTTCAAAATTATCATGCTTGGGGAAGGGGAAGGTAGAAAACAACACTAACCATAAAAGCACCTTGTCTGGGTTGGCAGTTAGGATGCTAATCACTTCCACACCCAAATATTTCTTTTCTGTCTGCATGCTTTCTTGCTGGCTAGCCAGGGAAGGTGGCATGTGTTTCTGGACTCCTTACCCTGGGAAGCTTCATATGACCTAGAACTACTTCTAGATTTCAAAAAGTTGGCATTTGAAATGAAAAAAATAAATAAAATTAACCTTGAAGTATCATTTCTATGGCTCTCTAGGAGAGGTTCCTTTCCACTACTTATTAATTACCTTCTACAATTTTTGTTTGGCTAGGTGTGCCACTGTTGAGAATCTACAAGAACCAGACTCTGGCAAGTGCCTAGAACATGACACAGCACAGTGAATATTTACACCCCAGCCCTCTTTTTTTGCTCACTAGCTGTTTAGGGTACAGCACCTTTTTTTTTTTTTCTAAATGAGAGAGACTTTAAAGGCACTCAGCTGTCTTCCCCTGTATTTATTTCTGTGTACTGGCATGCACATGTTGAAAAGAACCAGCTAGAACATGGAGCAGACTTCTGGAGAATCTTCACATATTTGGACTCCTGTTGGAAGATTTACACCACTACTCTAACTTGAAAAAGTTAAACTGTCATCTGGGGAAAGGAAAAAAGTCCCTCAAGATCTGATACTTAAGCATAGAAAAATGCTTGCTCTTTTCTCAACATTATTTATTCTGTACATAAGGTGACTAATTCACCTTTTAAAGACGTAAAAGTCCCAGGAAGGCAGTTTTTAATGACTTACATCCAATATTTATGATACATATGGCTTTTTATCCCAAATGTCAAAAGTGAAACAAAATATAGCTATTCATGTGGCAGTATAAATAGACAGAATAATAATTTAATATGCAATTAGGCTCTTTCTAAACTTACATTAAACCATTGGAGCTTTAGAACTCCATGCCCAGACAATTTCAGTGTGAAAGGGAAAAGACACTATCTCCAAAAGGCTAGTATTTTAGAGAAAGTCCTTAAACAAGCACAAAAGTCCCTGATGTTACTTTGGTATAAAGCAGGTGAGTAGCAATTATCTATACAAAGAGTGTAAACCCTATACAATATAAGCTTTGAAAGTGAAAAATCAGTAGGGATGTTTAGTTTTTTTTGTTTTGTTTTTAAACGGGTTACTTTTCTAAGCTTCAAATAAATGTAGCAACTCTTGCAAATATGAATATAAAAAAACCCCTACTGCAACGTACATCAGCACTTCAGCACTAAATGACTTTGTGTAACTCTGACATCAAGAGCAAGTGTCTACGTTAAATAGCCTCTGCTTTCCAATATGTAGAGTAACTGCAGTGAGTTATTGATGTTTTCAGTGTGCCTATGAGTTTCGAATTTTTCTTTCTCCCCTAGCATCATAAATAACTTTTGGTCCGTCTGCTTTGTTGCTGTTGTGCTTAAGGGTTTTATGGTGGTGAAATAAAAATGACAATCACATGCACACTGTCATACATATGCAAAAAATACGTGTACAAAAAGGGAGAAATCCATGGGAGAACAGGGAACGTTACTGCTGAAAACATTAACTGGGGAGAATGGGTGGTGAATGCAAGTTTCACACACAGTGGGGAGCATGTACACATATCAAAGTCTATCTTCCTGAACATACTTCTGTTTTTCCCGGGAATCCCTGGTCTTGGGGCGGTTCGGTCTGTTTGCTGTTGATGGGATGGAGTGAACTGAGGAGCTCTTCTTGCTGGAAGAATAGGAGGAATGGGAGGAATGAGAAAGACTGGCCCGGGACTGGCCAGCATTGTGGTCAAATTGCATCAAACAGAAGATCAAGTCTGTCGGCACAAGCTCAAATTCATATGGTGGGTTTGTGATAACATAACTAGGAAGAAAAAAAAAAGAAAAATAAGAAAAATAAAGAAAGAGAAAGCAGGTTTAGATTTGCACACACACACACAAAAATCTGAGTTACCTCATGAACATTTACCCAGACTTTTGCATTTGTTTCCTTCAGTGTGCACTTAATTTTAGCTCACATAATAATATTACTTAAGACCACCTTATTTCAGATATCAATTCTTCTATTTTTTTCTGTTGCAGAGATACTGTCTGAGTAGGATGTCCAAGTAAATCACATTATGATTTTTCAGAGAAGATACCATACAACTCTTTAGCTGCACTATAATGTAATTATTCTAGCAAACAAAGTCACATATTGACAAAAACCAGTGATATCCACCAGTAACAGTATTTATGAGAATGGCCGAAAAGCAGGGAGAAGATAATTTTAGATGCAGTTATATTAAATGTATATTTACTATATATTGGTTAAATATTAGACTGTCAATAGAGCGAGGGATATAATTATTTGTTTGAATTGTGACTGTACATTATTTTATATTAAGGAAAACATATCAGCAATTTTGCAGTAAGGTTCATTCATTTCACATGCACATTCTTGGCCTCAAAGAGCATTTATAAGAGAAATCTGCACATCCAACAATCTAGCATTACTAAGTATGTATTCCATGACTGAAATAAAAACTCTATCAATTTTAAGAACCCCTGTCTTCAACAAACCCCCTTTTCAGGGTAGAAGGGCTTCTAGACCCTGCTGCTAAATTTTTTCATGAATGTTAAAAACATATTTCAGCAAGGCAATAGGAGTTTTCTGTCTGAGCAAGAAATGAGCAAAAATTGATCACAAAGCCCACAACTTCTTTTCTAATTAATTTAGTGCTCATAAGAAATCTGTTTAGCTGCCTCAGGGACAGAAGTCACTTATTAAGTCAACAAATAATCTGATGTATAACAAGCACAGTGCAAATTTAAAGTGAAAATATTTTTTTCTACCCAATCTGTCCAAATCCTTACAGAAGTAACCACTCTGGTGGGCTGCAGAGCTGCTTGTTGCCATGTTCACCCAATAATGATGGTTTTTGTAGAGAATGATGCAGTAACAGATGGTAGATTTATGACAGTTCTGGTATGGGTCTCTGTGTGTATTTCTAGTAGGCACTTAATTAATATGCATTTCAAAGTAAGCTGCTAAATGGCCTTCAGTTGCAAAAAGTGAAATGCATCTGCTCTATTTAAAGCACTAAGGTCAACCTTGGTACTACTGAAGTAAAAATGAGAAGGGTTTCCACTTACTGGAAGAAATGATGATTAGATACAGATAGCACCAATGGGAAGCCCACTGGAGTATTTTTTAAGCATTCAGGGAAAAAAAAAAAGTCTAGCTACTATAATCTAAAATATTAGCCAGCTTGTATGCAAGCAGTGGATCATAAATCAAAAATATATGTTCTGAAAATTTACTTGAAAAATTTGTGACTAAAATTAGCTGAAAACTTAAGCTATGATAATCATAATTTAAACTCAGCTTGAGAGTCTTCATGGAGTCCTCAGAGAGTTTTGTGGCAGAGTAATGCAATGCAAAAAAATGGGTAAAACTCTATTTTAGGTTTATTACAGGTACTGGGATCTTCCTTGCCAAGACAACTGAAGAGCAGTGAAGCAGAGATGCTCTAAAAGGCTGGACTTACCGTTTAGTGCATTGGCTGGGAGTGCTTAGGTGTGCATCCCTTAATCGATAAATTCCAAAGCAAAGCATATTATATGTTTTCAGTGCTTTACAAAACAGATCTCCATAACACCCTCCATCCTAGGAGAAAGGAAGACAATGACAAAAAGAGAGAACACCTTGTTTGACTTTGTTTTTGCTGTTAATATAACGACTAATTATGTTAATAATCCATAGGTTGCATTTCTAATTTTGTAAGGTGATGATTATTTTTGAGAGACTTGGTCCATGAAATGATGATAAACTGGGTTTGCTTTAAGCTGAAATATAAGTTTTGCTACCAAACAGTGCCTATTATACAAGTTATATTAAATGCAATATTTTTTTTTCGTATTTTTGACCCTTTTTGGCAGTTTCCATCTTGTCATTTAGACACAAATAAATTAAATGGGGAGCACAACAGAAATTCTGAAGTGTTAAAAATATCTTCCTCTGTAAAATAATGATGAAATGAATGCCATTTTTCATAAATAATATATTTTGATAAAAAAGATTAGGTTTGATAATTTTTATATGTAAAATATTTATTTTTAAGTAACTATGAGTGTTAGCACATTCTACCTTCACTGATGCAGTGCAATTGAGACTGTGGCAAAGCAGCATTTGAAGGAATGGTATTGCTTGTTTTATTTGTGAAAACATTACACCACATGTCCAAGTGTTTTGATGAGCTGTTAGTCTCAGCTATAAATGGACTTCTACATGAACTGAAAGGCTGTTTTTTTGTGTATCCTCATTGCCCCTAATCCTTAAACTGGAATTCCCTGTCATTTCTGTGAAGAAGGTCACTCCATTCCTTTTTGCTGGCAAACATAAGGTTAATTTAAGAAATACCAAATCCTACATCATCAAAGCAAAGTGGATGCTTTGGGATTGACACCAATATTACAAGATGTGGTTCAGAAAACATTTTTAGATTCTTCTTACCCAAATGCACTTAAAGATCTGGTTTGCTTATTTGGCTTTGGTGGATTATTTTTTTGATTCACCCTTAAGAGACTGGAGTCAAAATGTAAGAAAACTGAGATTTTGCAAGAATCTTGGTTCATCCAAAACCAGTAGAAAATGAACCTTATAGCTTTGTTTTAAAGCTAATACACATAATTTTAAGCAAGAACTGGAAGCTCAGTGGAAAGACTAAGCTTATCAAATCCAAAATGAGGTCTGGACATTGTTGATGTTTACAATGGATTATAGTTAGGATGGTTATATCATTCAAGTCAGCTAATCTATCTGTTTAGCTGACAACTAAGAAGAGCCACAGGACTTTCTGTATTAAATATCCAGGCAAGGAGTTTGGGAAGTAGTACAGCTTCTTGAAAAGGGCAAGAGCAAACCTGGCACCCTGTGCTCTGAATTGTCAAATGAACCAAAAGCTCTGTTGAAGTAAATAACAGAAATTCTAACACTAATTAAGATAGATTTTTTTAATCCAGTCTGAGAGAAAAGAAATGAGTGCAGAAAAGCCTTGGTCCTCCATTTCCCTCATGATCTTACCCCTAGGTCTGCAAATGGCCCATCATACAAAGCCAACTGAGCAACTCGACACCTGTCCCTGTTTGCAAGTGTCTGGGGCGTGCTGTAACCCCCTCTCAATGCATTCTCCTCAGCAATCAGTGCTTCCAGCTCTGGTGTGGCTCCTCCTGTTACCAACGTCCGTATCAGTGTGAGGATATTGTCATTGAAGTATGTCTGCAGAGATAAAAGAAAGCTCTTTAAGCAAACACCATTAAAGTCACAACCGAAGACAACCAAATTACAACTTTTCTGGGTTTCTGCTGTTTAAAGTTCTTGGCTGTCTCTTCAAATAATTTTATATAGAAAGTGAAAAGACAGCAGCCTCCAATTACTCTATTTTCTTCTATCCCATTAGGCTCCTACACTAGATCCTTCCTCTTAAACACCAATTTAGGCTGATTTTTAATAAAGTACAAAAATTTGAAAGATTTATGTTTCCTATAATTGGTGTTAGTAGTGATGCAATGACTGCTTTCCTTCTCATTGCCTTCATGTCTAATAATAGGCTTTAGGACATGTAATTGTAAAATTCAGACCACATTTAAAGCTTACACAGGCTAGATTGCCTTTTTACTCTTGTCACCAATTCGTTGGGGAGCTGCCTTTGTGCTGCAAATGTCATTACTTATTACTGTGGCTGGACTCTAGCAGTCTAACCCATGTATTGTACTAAACATCTTATTACGAGACTTGACAGTGTTCAGACATAAGCATGTATCAATTAAACATCTTGAGTTCATTCCAGATAAATGTATGATGAGTTTGGGATCCTGGTGGTCCTTTTAAAAAACTCTAGGGTATAGGGTAAGTGTGGTTTATTAGGGAAGATTTACTTCACACTGACATTTTGCCAGCATCTGTAGCATTGCTGGTCTGTCAGGCAAACAATGGGTATTTTAAATATTAATTTAATGCCAGATGAATGACTTTCAAGTTCACTTAAAAGTATACCAGTATAGTTCAGAGATACTCAGTTAAATATCTGCAATGTTAACACACTGAGAGGAAAAAAAAAAGCTGAACAAAAAAAAAAGAGACACCATCACTTACAATGTCACTAATGTCTTGTGTTTTCCAAAGCTTTGCAAGTGTGAGGGACACACGGAAAGAAAATGAGTGCAGTGTAGAGTACACAGGATAGACATTACTGCTTTTATGGATTCCATTACTGGATTTGTGACTTTTGTTGAACATGGGACTTGGAACAAACATACAATCCAGCCAAGTGAAAATGAATGCTGAATTCTCCAACAGTTCTTATTGTCCAAAGGTAATATTTCTTAAATGGTACTTTCCAAATAATCTAATTGCTCTAGCCCTAGAATGCAATTCTATTTAATAAATAGGTAAACTAAGGTGAAGTCCGAAATATTTTATCCTGAGCTCAAACAGTAGAATTAGCTTCCTATTCATGTTACTTTGATATTCTTTCTTTGTATAATAAAATTTCAGTTTTATTGTTCACTTGAGATGACAGATAAACAGGAAAAAACGAATTCTACGTGGCAGTGTTTTTCACTGTTACACTGAAGTTGCAAAACTTCAAGCTTCTCTACTTCTTTACATTGGCATGCATGCCATTCACCTGTTGACTAAATTAAAATGAGAGGAACATATTATTATTATACATGCCCTGAAGCAAATATTCACATCTCATCAACTCCAATTATTCTAAATTACCTTGGGTAAGGCACTACATATTTTAAATACAAAGTGTACTGTAAAGAGTTGTCTGACATTAGCAGGCGTTCAGGAAGATTCTGATAGTCTAAAACAACAGCTAATCTCAAATCAGCTCATGGATGTGGATGCACTGTGTAATAATTCAAGTATTATGCTCAAACCTTTCTTAACATGCAGGAAAATCAATGTCCTTCCTGCAGGAGTTTAAGTCTGGAGTGATTACATAATGTTTAATAGGAATTTCTGTAGCGAGAGAAGACATTTAGGCATGATTGTTTCTTCTTCAATTACTTCTTCCTTGATGTCACTGATGCCCTCTTTGGTAACTCTTCCCACTGTGCTACTCTTTTCCAACATAGAAATATCTCAGAATTAAAAAAAATAATAATTAAAAAATTACCAGCATTAAGTTTAGTATATTTTCATAGGTGTTGTCAGTATATATTATATATCACTCTGAACTAAAATAGTTCCTTTAGGAGGAATCATCAGGGCAGCCTTCACTGGTTTCCAACACTTTCACTCTCTCTTCACCCATCACAAATTAATTAATACAAATACAATAAACTATGCCTCACGCTAACCCCCATGCAATTAAGACGTGATGGATCCAATTCTGACATGTCCTGTGTCTACCAGGAGTACGTCTGGGACTCATACTTTGCTATGAAACTGATGCAAATGCAAAAAGCATCAGGTCTATTGTTGAAGGAATAGAATGCTGTCACTGGAGAAAGGCCTCCCACTGCTAAACAAATGTTAAGGCAAAGCTAAGACACTTATTTGCAAAGGAGGCAACATCTGTCTTGGAACAATGACTTAATTTGGGTTTCACACCATGACTGATATGGGTGTCACCATTTAACCAGATGGATGAATGCAGCCAAATTTTGGGGTTTCAATGAGTGAAAAAATTCAAACTTTCAGGATGTACTGCTCTGGCATTGTAACTGATCAGAAAATGCACAACCATAAGCAAGAAAGGATGGGTGAATAGGAAGCTGTAACTTGTCACCTTATGATAAATAGAGTTGCTTCCTCCTGTACTAATATATTTAACACTCCTCTGGACTCCTGTCTGCTCATGCTTTCAATTATCACAAAATCAGAATCTTCTCATTATGCCTTGATAGTTTGGAATAGGGGGAAACTGAAAAGCTCAACTAGCTGATATCCATTTCCTTTGGAATAATAATACACTGAAATTAATTTTAGAGAGATCTTCTACTTGCTCTGTGGGAGGGTACATGGCCTGGATATGCCAGTACTGATAAGAAAATGATCTACCAAATATCTTTGGAAAGGTGCTGCTGTATTTAAACTAACAAGACATTTTCCAATGACAGCAGTGAATCCCTTTTGACGACTATAAAATCCTAACTGAAGAAAGACTTGTTTGTTACTGACTGCCCAAACTGGACACACATATGACATCACTGTAATCAACATCTGGAATAAGAATATGAAATAGGTGTAGTCTAAATACAGAAAAAAAAGGAAATGCATCATAACACTCAAGCATGGTAAAGAGCAAGGCAATGTAACATAGATATCTGAGCTAGCAGTGCCACCTAGCCTGTGCTCTGGGAGTGTAATGCAGCTCTTTCAAATGTTTCAAAGATGCTTTCCCATTTATTCAATCATTTTTTAAAGTATAATTACCAGAGTGCTTATGTTTTGCAGTTAACACTGTCAAGCCTTTTAAATGAATTGGTCTTTTACAGAAAATCTAACGGAAAATTAGCACATCTTTTAATAACATTGCCTTTACTTTAATAGCATTTTGCCTTTCATTTATAATTACTCTAAAATTGTCATTTTCCAAGTTATATCTGCCATTTTATACTGTTTGCTAGTGGGGTTTTTTTATGGATTTCTTTCAAGAATATTCTTTCACTGCATGTGGCTTTTAACATCACTTTGAAACAAATATTTTAACTTGCTGTTCTTTTTCAGTTGGAGGAATTCTGTTGACTCAATAATACATATTTAAACCTGAAGAATGACTGAGGTAGCATCAGTAACTTCTATCAATAAGAAAAGGGCCTTTGAGACAGAATCAACAGAAGACAATAAATAACAGTATTTCACAGTCTGATTTTCAAAATCCTATGCAAACTTTAAAGAAGATTGGGACACTGTAGCTTACAAAATGCTTCTTGCTAATCCCCTGAACAGACTTGCACAAAAAGTAGTTTTTTATTTTAAAATGTCCATTTCATAGATTAAACCAGTTTATTTTCTGTATAAGACTATGAGGATCCCTAAGGGAGAACACTTGTGTAATGTATATAGTGAAAAGTTATTTTTAACTGGTTTAACTATTGCCTCCCATTCTGTGCTTTGGTATAGAAGAATAATTTAGTATTACAGAACAAAATTCATAACCTAAACACTAGTGCAAGGAAATAATTTCTATAGTATCAAAGGTTAAATGTTATAATCTGGTTCTGAAGATCATATGCTAAAATTTCTGTTCCAGAAGGACTAATAGAGAAGCTCTGTCTCTCAGGCTAAGTCTCCAAAGTTTTGAAGGTATTGCATATTGACAAAACTGGTTTCCTGAGAATGTTTCTATGAAGCATCTTAGGCACAGAAAATGAAAAAAAATACTTCTCCAAAATTTGCTTTACTTAAGATACCTTGTTGTGACACAACTGTTGTAACTGTTTTACAGCTGAAGATAATATTTTTTTTACAAAACATCCAGATTCTCTAGAAGATGCTTCCAGTCTCATGGTTTTTAGTCCCATTTGGTGATGAGAATGTGCTTGTTTTTCAGAAGCAGCACCACCTTGAGACTGCCAGGCTATGCATATTCTTTCCTTGGCTTGAATATTATATATATATTATTATATATTATAATATATTTCTTGGGGAGTATATTGCCTTTGCTGCAGAGGACAAACTGTGTGTAGATAGCCTGTAGATAGCATTTGAAACATAA
>JANHGL010005887.1:10466-26103 GCA_024611195.1 Ceyx melanurus | reverse complement strand
ATAGCCTGTAGATAGCATTTGAAACATAAACTTCATTAAGCCTTTTATCTTTCAAATAAAAAGACAATTTCAAATTTAAAATATATAATACTGTCATCTAATAGGAAGCAATACTAAACTAGCAGGATGTAATGATCTTCAGCATTCAGATTTGAATCAGAAAGTGACAGCACATTTCCTAATCTCTACCATGAGTATGGTTTAGTACACTATTTACAGTTGTATTCATATAGAAAATAATATAATCTGACACCGATTAATACTGTTGATTTAATATTATCCAATAACTGAGCACTTCAGCAAATTATATAAATGTTGTATCTATATCTACATACATCTATATGTGTTTCAAATTATCTGCAGCTGAGAAAAATATGCACAAGTATTAGTCTACTTTCTGATCTTTATGACAAATGTTTTACTACAAAACCCCATTTCGGTGAGAAGATTAATTCTTGATGAAGCACTTAATGCATTGTACCTTTCTACCATAGACCATGATTCAGATATTTGGTATCCAGAAATATCAGAGATCATATGTTGAAATTTTCTTATAAAAATGAAGCAATAAAAACCTCTAAATCACAAGTGGATTTAAGAATGGACTCTACCCTTGTCTCAAAGTGAGCTGGCACAGGACAGCACAGTGTGTTATGTCTGTGTAATTAATGTGAATTATTCCTGTGTAATTAATGGGATAAAAGTATGACTGCAGATATCAAATTCAGGTAGGATTTTGGGTTCAGTCTGCCAATACTGGCTTGAAGTTCAGTAGAATAAATAGAAGCTGGTCCCTAAAAACAAGAATACTCTAGAAAAAAAAAAATGAGTGCAAGTAAATTAATGTGAGAAACACTCTTTTTATAGACTCATAAAATATTAGGGGTTGGAAGGGACCTCCAGAGATCATCAAGTCCACCCCCCCTGCCAAAGCAGGATCACCCAGGGCATGTCACACAGGAACACATCTTTCCTTGGAGAAGAAATGAAAGGAGAATAAATCCTTCCCAGGAGAACAGGGATAGTGAAAACATCTCACACATCTTATACTTTCCAAAGGATCACAAAAATCTGTGCTTTTCCAACTCTTTACTAGGCCTGTGAGGAATAGAAGAGAAAATAACATTGCCACTGCTCAGCAAAGTGGTGAAAGAAAAGACAGGGTGATGAACAATTCTAACTGATTCTATCCTTGGCTTGTCTCCTTGATTATTAGTATTTTTTCTTAGTTAGAAGATTCTAAGATTCTGAGAGTGCCCTACTGAGCAATTAAGGGACACTGATTTAGTTACTAATGTGAGCAGATAAACAACTCTCAATACAACAACTTCAAACTTTCATGTTAAATTATTTACATATATAATGTGAAAATGCTAGACATTGTATCCACATAGATATTAATTAGAGCAAATACAGAGTTTAAGCATGATTGCTTAGGCCTTCTGAATTGGGCATATCTGTAGAATATGGCAAATAACTTTCAAGAAAGGTATTTTTGAAGTTCACTTCAATGTCCCAGACTTCATTAGAATAAAATTTTAACCAGTGGAGACAGGTATGATTAATCTGTGGATGGAACAAATAAGGAATATAGCAGGAAATAAAAGTATTAGATACAGATACACAAATATAAAATAGAAATAAAATATTATAGTAAAGATCACTGAATTTCTTCAAAGCAAAAGGTTTGATTCTTAATTTAGGTAAAGGTCAGACTTGGTTCCTTTAAGGAAATCTCATTTCTAATATTACATGGTGTTTACAATAGATGATTTGCAGCACTATGGAACTTTATTCCATGAGGAGCTCAGAAAGCCTATGCTCAAATTTTAAACTGTCCTTGTTATATCTAAGAGGGCTCAAAGTCCCTCTGAGAGAAGTCCAGCTCACACAGAGCAAGACTGGTCTTAAAACCTAGCCAACATGAAGCAAGGGAGAACAAAAAGCAGTAGAACTGAGGCATTTGCTTCAGAACTATGCTATGGCTGCAAATCAAAAATAATATTGTAGACATAACCAAAGGCTACTATCTATAGTTTCTGGCATGCACATACATTTTGATCCACAAGACAACTTATGAAAAAGATTATGACCTCTCTTCACACAAGCAGAGTTCACATGATGCATACAATGGCTTTTATAAAGTTCTATCCGTGTCCTCCAATGCTCAGTATTGTTCACAGCTACAGAAAATTAAGAGCTTAAAACACAGTTGATGCAGTCTGACATGAATGGTGGGCACAGCTGAATTTGGCTCTGGGTTTCAGGAGGGAGATGCAACAGCATTTTGGAAAATATTATCCTTAAAGCCTGACATGAGCCTGTGCTCTACTCATGGTAGTCCTAGATATCTCAGATGCTTTAAGGTCTCTGTGTCCAGATTGAAAAATAACCTAGTTTAGGCTCTGAATTCTCTTGACTACCTGTGGCAAAGGGCCTTACTCTTTCCCAGTGAGTCAGATGAAAGGAAATGAAGAAGTTTTTGCTTACTGCGCTCATGAGAGAGTCCAGCACACTGACAGCAAAAGCAGTTCCACATGCAAAGGGCTGCGTGAGATACAGCTCTGTGTCTGGATCATCATCATCATCTTGGTCCAAGAACTGAACATTTGAATCATTTACTGAAAAGAATAATAATAAATAATGATCAAATCAGAAGGTGCTTCTCGGGTCACCAGCACATGACCTTACACATTACACAGAAAGAAAAAGAAACAGCATGTGTCTGGAAACACAGACTTGTGTCTTTGACGTCACTGAAAATGAAATCAAGATGGATGTGAAAATGTGGATTTAAAAATCTGTTGATCGTTATCTTGCTCACAGAGGTGACTATCACTTTGCTGTAAAAGTAGCTCCATGGCACCAGCTGCCTGCTCTCTTATACACTGAGACAAGCTTGGCATTGGTCAGGTAGAGTGGTCAAAGCTGTACACATGTACAGTGAGATGCTATCACAAGATACCAAGTCAGAAAGAACTCCGCTGTAAAATAAAGGCTGTCCATAAACTCTGATGTAGCCCACAGGCAGATGTTAGATGTGCTGCTGTGATTCTTACTGGAGTGGTGTTAATGCACTTATGACTCAAAAAGAGGATAAACTGTCCCTTTAACATGCATCTATATGAATGGATGAGCAATACTCCAGCTATTCTCTTGCAGCACTGCCTTTTGTTCAAATATTTGTCTCCATAACTCCGTTTCCTTAGCCACAAATTCTGTATTAGACAGCATGACAAAAAAAAAAAACAACAAACAAACTATACCAGGCTGTTTTAAAGAAAAAGCCCAAATAAAGCAATATCTGTCATTTAGACTTTTTCTGTTATTTCATTGACACAGTTAAGCTCTCTGCCTCCACCTCACTGCACTAAAAACAGTTGTTTTCTTGAGATCAGTGTATCAAGTGGATCATATTTCATGAAATATTTAATTTCCATATTAGTCCTCCTCAGGCATGAAAGCACAGACAGCTCAGCTATGCCATCAAAATACCCTTTAACTTACTAAATGACAAATTAATTTCAGTTCTCCTGCAAGGACAGGAAAGAAACTTTTTCAGCATTTGAAACTACACACATTGACCATGTCCCAGTTCCCCATGTCAAATGTGTCTCCTGAGGCAGCCCAGTGATCTTTTAAAAACAAAAGAGCTGCTGTTAACTTCATCACGTTTCAGCTCTGAACTCAGGTTAGAAATTCTTCCCTCTGCTATTCTGATTGCCCTTCCTATAGTTTCACTTTCAAACTACTCCTTTTCCAACTGGTGTATACTACTGTGCTTGCCATGAGTAGCTCAGGACACAAGTAGCTACAGATAAAGCCTCACAATAACTGTCTAAAAGATAAGACTTATTACCCTCCACTTAGAGCCCTGTTGAGACAGTACTTGGCCCTGATCTTTCAGTCAGAACCTGAGCTGAAATAGGATTTAAAAACTCCTCCTTTGCCACTGGCTGGTGTAACCATGAGAACATAACACCTCAATGTAGTAAATGCAGAAATGTTCTGTCCCAAGTTAGAAGAATTTCATCCTAGCAAACACCAACACCCACAATACTCCTTTCTTTGTACAACAGCTATCAATTTATTATCTGAATTCCTGAAGAAAAGAGTATTTTAAAGCCTGATATATCATTTCAAAATATACTTTTTGAAGAGTTTGTACCTTAATTAGCCAGTTGACAGCAGGCACTATTGCCGTTATCACTATTTTTTTCCCCTCGCTTATATCCAGCAGACTTAATATCTGACTTAGACACCAGCTTGCTGACCATGTGTGGTGTCAGTTTCCAAGGTACTACAAATCTAAGGTGAATTCTGTAAGTGTGGTTTTATCCTCAATATCTTTTTCTGCCAGATACAAGTTAGCAAGCTAGGATTTCTACTAAAGGTCTCTGGGCTAGGTGAGGTGGGTTCAAACAGGTGATGCTGTGCCATAGAAAATGCTCATCAAACACTGCTCACAGCAGCTGGAAAGAGCTTTCTTTATTGAGAAGCAGCAATACAGAAGCTTGGCTGTTTTTTTTTTACAGCTTCAAAATTTAAGCTTCTGAGAAAAGGCCTACTCTGCCAAATAACAAACAAATAGTTTAAGGGAAAGTATGATGCTGGTGGGGGGTAGGGTGTCTTGTCTTTTACTTCTTCTTGGACTTCCCGTGCGAACTGCTAAAATTAACAATAGGCTGAAATAACAAAAAAAAAAAAAAAAAAAAAAAAGAGAGAGATAAGGAGAGAAAAATTGGTGGAGGAGAGGGAGGGCCCAGGAGGTAGGGACCCAGGCCAAAGAAAATGAATTGGTGAGAAGGTGCTATGAAAACAGCCGGCAGGTCAGGCGAGTGTGATCAAAGGTTTACTGATGCTGTGTGAAGAAAAAAAAAAAAATCATTAAGAAAGGCCAGAACAAGACAGTCAATTTCAACAAGAACCACAAATAAAACACATTCAAAGCAGTGCCATGAGGGTAGCCCCTCTGATACAGCCAGATAAATAAAGGAAAAGCTGATGACAGTAAGAACAACAGAAAGTAAGACAGTGATGTGAAGGAAAAAGGCACTTCTTACCCAGTTCAGTTATCATTAGAATGTGGGTTCCACTGTTTTTTTCCTGACTGATTGAAACCAAAGGCAGAAGTTTGCCAGGCTTAGCTAATAAGTAAAGTATTTAGGGGGAAAAGAAAGTACAGAAAGAGAATAAAGTAAGGGAAAAAAGACAGGTAAGGCTCTAAAAAACAAAACCGAAAAAGAAAATAAAAGGACAAAGGACCACAAATCAAGTTTGTATTTGCCATGAAAAAGCAGAACAGCTTCTGCACTTCACATCACACCACTTGACAACATAAATACCCACAGCTAGAGGGGAAATCAGAGCCTGGTTACCTACCATCATCACATTCTCAGGAGTAAAATGTCATACTATTATATAGTTTGGTTACCTATGATTAAACAGTTCTTGACCATGAAGAAATAAACAAATAACCTCTTACTAGTGATTAAATGCACAGGAAATGTCTGCTCATACTTACTGTGGTTTTTTTTCTTTTCTAACCTTAGCCCAAAGGCCCCTGCTTATTTGTTACACTATGTAAAAAACATCTTGTCTGACAGAGTGCTGAAGAAAATGAAGAAAACCCAAAGGAAAGATGAATATACTTATTCGAATAATGTGAAACAACTGTTACTAATCTTTCTTTAAAGAGAAAAATTCAAAAAAGATCTCAAAAAACTTAACAGTGTAAGATACAGTAATCTTCCTGAGACTGCATAACAAGGGAAATGGGGGAAAAAGCTATGGGAGTACATATAAAGGGATAAATTTTAGCTTTCCTTACCTAGCTCTGTTATAATAGGGATGTTGGCTCCTGTTGTAATGGAGGGTTGACGTAGCAGGCCATGGACTGGACTGTTGTCTGGAGATGTTCTATCCATCCCTGGGGGTGTAAAACCTGAAAGGAAAAAAAGAAAAAAAGAAAAAGGTTTACAGAGAGCAAATTGTATTAAAAAAAAAAAATTAAAAAAAAATCAACATCAACAGGGAATTCCCCATTTTCCTCTTTTTTCCCCCTAAGAAATTAGTGAAAAACTGATACTTATATAAAAAAAAATTCCTTAATTTTTCAAGTTACTTCTTAAAAGCATAATCTTTCATAAATATGCAGATAATTTCTACTGTAAGATATTTGGTAGCTATTGGAGAAACTGAAATTTACTTTCTTATCCTAGATTGCCTTTGCAGCAATCTGGAAAATGTGCAAAATGGAAAAAGTAATGCTTAAATATAGATTTTAAAAAATTAAGGCTTAGTTGTTGGACAGATTTTGTCCTATTGGTATTTTAAATGATCCTGAAATGAACAGCATTCCTTCAAGTTCAATTAAATTTTTGGGGTTTTTTGTTTTTTTTTTGGGTTTTTTTGTTGTTGTTTTTTGTTGTTGTTGTTGTTTTGGTTTTGTTTTTTTTCTTTTTTTTTTTGTAAACAGCAATATAACTACAAAGAACAAATTACTTCCATTAGCAGGTTTTTGGTTTGCTCAACATTGCAGGACTTAAAAACTAACTTTTTCAGAAGCAATACATCACAAAGTCAGGGTTTTTTTTCTTTTTGGGTGTACTGTTCATAATATGCATTTTTATAAGGATTACAATTATAGGAATCCTATGATGGAATGGATCACTCTAACAGAAAAATAAGTTTGGATGGAAGAAAAACCACATAGGTTTTCAAATGGGATGCAAGAGTAATACTTGAAAAGAAGCTAAAAAGAGTTTCATACATTTGGGAATGTAAAGGAAACAAAGGCAGAAAACATATTGGCAGGCACTTAAAGAAAAAAAAGGTCTGGAGAGCAGCAAGGTTCATATAAAAAAAAGATTGTGTTTTCAGTCTGATTTTCTACACAGTTTGAAATAGAGCTCTTGACACTAAGCTGTTTTGTTTTACTTAATTTTTTGAAAGAAAAAAATACCCCTGTATCACAGTTTAAACTGCTGGCAGCTAAACACCACCCAGCTGTTCACCCCCTACTTTCCCCCCCAGTCCACATCCCATCCTATGGGAGGGACAGGAGAACTGGGATGAAAAAAAGAAAGGTGAGACCCTAAGGGTTAAGGACAGGTTAATAAAACAACACAAAGAGAGAAGAAAACAATAACCATTGTACTAATTAAATAATATATAAAGTAAGCAATAGAAAGTGGGAAAGATCTACCTGTTCCTGAGACACTAACCTCCCTTGGTCTGGCCACACTGAAGCAAGTTGTGTTTTCAACCCCGACTGGGGCCAAGCCCTCCCCTTATCTAGGGCAGGGCTGAGGATGGTATCAAACAGCCCATTGGCTGGTTCAGTTGTTTACCCCAACTGTGGCCCCTCCCACCTGCAGCTCCTTCAGATTCTAATTATCAGCAGATGTGATAATTAATCTAAGCCCAACCCAGGCCACCAGGCAAAGCTTTTTGAAGTCTGATTGTGAGTACTGAAAAGTAGGCAGTTGCACAAAACACAATACTCCAGGTGAGTTCTCACCAGTGGTAGGATTGACTACCTTGACCTGCTGGCCACACTTCTTTTGATGCAGCCCAGGGTATGGTTGCCTTTCTGGGCTGGCTCATTTTCAGGTTTTTATCCACTAGTACCCCCAAGTCCTTCTCCATAGGACTTCTCTCAAACCCTTTATCCTCCAAGCCTTTATTAATCCTGGGGGTCTGCCCTGATCCAGGTGCAGAACCTTGCACTTGGTCTTGTTGAACCCCACGAGGTTCACAATGGCTCACTTTGCAAGATTGCCCAGGTCCCTCTGGATGGCATCCCACCCTCTGGTGTGTCAACTGCACCACTCAGCTTGGTGTCATCTGCACACTTTTTGAGGGTGCACACTTGATCCTACTATGTCATTGATGAAGAAACTAAACAACCCAGGTCCCAGTATTGACCCGAGAGATGCCACTCATATCAACCTCCATCTGGATATACAGCTGTTAACCACTAACCTCTAGATGCAACCATCCATCCAATTCCTCATCCACAGAGGAGTCTGCCTATCTAAATCATATCTCTGAAATTTAGAGTGAAGGTTGTTGTGAGAGACTGAGTCAGAGGCTTTACAGAATTCCAGACGGGGAATTCCGTCCTTAGGGTGTCCTCATGAGGGATTTATTTATTCTTTTCCAGTGATAAATACCACCACTCTTAAAACTGTCCCTAAACAAGACAAACTATCAGGACCACTAGACCTGGACTTCTTGATTTAATGGAATTTCAAGTTTTGATTTTATATTCAGTTCATTTCTCCCTAAATTTTAGCTGTATCACATATAAAATACATAGATAAACCCAGAAGCACCGAGAGACTTAACAGCACAAATTTCCTTCTGACTATCACATGAAAACTAGCTACAACATGAGCATTGTAAGGACAGGATAAGTAAAAAGGGAGTGAAAAATCTCTGAAGAAATTCTTTAGGAGAAAATAAGTGGATGTTGTATCTTCAACAGGCTTGCAAGACAAAAACATCACCATAGGCAAGACTAAAACAGCAAATCAATTATAATTATTATTACCAGTGCATAGAAAATCTTTAGAAAGCAAATTTCTTAGAGACAAATGGAAATGCTGGCAATGTGAACAATTGGTCATTTAATACTACTTGTTGTGCTGGAACTAATTCAGTAAGTGTGGTGACAGTGAATTTCATTCCCAACTGGGATTGGTTTGGAGAAGTTTCCTTGTGCCTGGCACTGTGACTGACAGACATATTGGCTCTTGGAATGCTTTCTGCTCTACAGTAGCTGTAGACTTCTTGAGCAGTTAAAGTGGCAGCCCCTGTAGGGTCATCCCCAGAAAAGTCAAAATGGCACCAGTAAGACTTTTTACACTCACTTATCCAAGAGAAAAATAAGCTTGTTCTCATGCACCCTAGGAGTTGTACTGCTGGGAGCATCCCTACAGGCTCTGCTTCTCTCTTTTTCCCAAAGGCATTTCTCTCCCCATCTCAGGATGTAGTCACTAAAACATCGTTTAGTGAATCAGGCTCCTCAGATCTAAGAGCACATCAGTGTTTCCCTACTAGCCAAAAGCAAATTGATGAAAGTTGGCATAACTGCATCTACATGTCTAAGTCCTTCTTGCCCTTCCTCTCTTGCAGTGTGCGCACACACACACACACACACACACACTCTCCATTGAAGGCTATTTGTAGCCACCTCCCTCTAACCCTTCAGATATTTGTCTTCCCAGGACAGTGTTAGAAAATCGAAGTAAATGTGGCATTTCTGTTAGACACAGACTGTCAGGAGCTCTGTAATTGCACACTGCACACATAGTGCATTCAGTCTGAAATGCCAGAAGCATGTTAAAGGGATTCTGCTTTCTCCTTGACTGAAAAACAGACTCATGCTTAATAGTTTTCATTCTATGGTTTTAGATGATGTGAGAAATATACGATATTTTAATTTAATCTCCTTGTCCATGCTTAATCCAGACACCTCTACAAATTCACATTTTAGAACCAGAAAAATCTTGGAATATTTCCAGTAAAGGAATATTGGAGTACTTTGGGATTTTGTGTGCCTGTTAGGAGTCAAAAGGCATCGTAGACCTTCAGGCCACATTCCTGCTTCCAAGTCACCATGTAAATTCTGTACATAGACTTTCTATTTTTTTCCCTCCAGAAGATAGGGAAAAAAAAAAAAAGTGCAGGAAAACTAACCTGCTTTATCAGAACTTTCATTTAAAAGCATGAAAAACTACAAGTGACAGCTGTGCAGATTCAGTGAATGTGACATTTCTGAATTTCTTCAAGTTGACAAGTAAACACCTTAAATCGGTAATGCTATATGCATAATACATGACCTGTATTTTGACATCCATCATCAAATGCTGACTTGAGAAAATACAGGTTTGTACGTCAAGGAATAGCACCCATAAAGCAGGGAGAAATTCAGGTCACAGGGTATTAGGAAAACTCTATTTCATTACAGAAGCTGAAACAAGCTAAGGCATCAGATTTAAGATCCATTTTCAGCTGTGAAAAGATTCAATTCCTCTTCACAGAGCATTCATTTAGAAATGACATGCTTTCCTCACAGCCTCTTTTCATTTTCCTTTTCATATTCCATTTTCTCCTTCAGTCCCCAAACCGTGTTCCATTAACACTCATCAAAATTGTAAAACAGGGCTGATAGTTGTGATCTTCTAACCACAGTGTCTCCTTGTTCAACAAACAACTCAGGGAGCTGTGGCTACAATTGCTTAAGAGGATCAGCATCTCCAGTAAAATTCACACGGTCCATGCAAGCCTGTGCACAGACTTTGCATGAGGAAATACAGTGATAGCAGGGGACTGCTGGAGAAGGGAATTGTCTTTGCCAAAAATTAGAAGGTAGGGTGCAGCATAATCATATCAATTCCAGCAGCCAACTGCATCCAATATTAAATTGCTGTACTGAGTGATTGCCTTTGCACTGTGTAGTTTTTTTGGTTGTTTGTTTTTTGTTGTGGTTTTGGTTTGGTTTTTGTCGTGGTTTTGGTTTGGTTTTTGTTTGTTTTCATCTTTGTCTTTACCTCAACCCATGAGGCTTTTTACTCACTTTTGACCTTCTGCCTCTCTCCCCATCCCACTGAGGGGAAGTAAGCAAGAGCCTGGCTAGGGCTTTAGTTACCATCCAGGGTCAACCACCATTTGCTAAGGTGATAACCACAACATCAAACACAGGAAGAGGAACTCAGGGGCACTAACTGTGGCTCAGCAGTTACATAAAGGTATTCTGGGAGCCACAGTGAAGAAGTTAATAATCAAGGAATGCTGGCATGGCTTCACAATGGCTTCTGCTCACTGTAAGCACCAGCAAACATTATAGTTTGCCCTGCTTGAAGCAATTGCTCTGGTGGTCAAGTGATCTGCTGATTGTGCTGGCCACAAACCATTGGGTTTTTGTTCCTGTGCAGTTGTTAACCTGCCTGAGTAACGTCCCATGAAATGCAGGGAGGTTTGCTCTACGTAGCAGTAAAAATATCCTTTTAGTTTGCTGAGAGGCTGGTAAATGCTTACTGGGGTTTTCATGAAGAAAGAAGTTTGGCTCTTCCATGTGCACTGTTTCTGTTCCACTGAGACACAGATGGCCCTATTTCCAACTGGATTTTTATGTTTGTCATAAAATGTCCTCCATTCTAAAGCATCATAATGGATTCTTTATGATCCCCTTTCCTCCTGTCCCTTTCCTCATTGGCCCCCTTCCCTTCCAAAGATGTGTCCTTTATTGAAATGCAATTCTATGCAGACAGAATGCAGTTTCCCAAACTGAAAATCCACTTGGCAGACCTCTACCTGGTGGCTTTGTCATGAAAATGTCATGCAAATTGATAGTGCCTTTAAATACTGCTATTCTAGGGAAAGGTGTCATGAGATTCTCTGGGTAACAAAAGCACTAATATCCTCAAAAATATAATTTAAAAAGCATTTATTAACTAGCTGTGGCCCATCTAAGAGGCATGAAACAACAATCACACTTAGAGCTTATATGAATAACACACAGGTGGTGAAATGCCAAACACCCCCTCTGACAGGAATACAGGACAAGGATTTCCATTAAGCACAGCCAGCCAAAAAGAAATAATTCTCTTTACAAAAGGACCTCACAGCTATATCCCTTTGCTACTGTTTGCTGACAATGTCCATTAATAATCCAGTGAATTCAATTGAATGCTAGACTATACCTGTTATTCTCCATAGTACAGCCACTTGGGTATACCTGGAAAGTTCAGCAGCAGTCATGCAGCTAAAGAGCTGCTGACATTCATGGGAATCTGTTACAGCCATTCAATTTAGAAACAATTCTAGTGTTGACGTCTCATGTGGTCTGAGACAGACAGTTGTAGTTTGGCCTCAGAACCTGGAAATCCTGAAATCTGGTTTCAGTTCTGATTTTTATTTTAATTTGTGACTGAAGATCTAATAATATCTTGGAGATTAAAGCTCCTGAAAAGAAGAGGAATGTGGGAGAACAGCTGTGACTGCATAAGCTCACAGCTCTCTTGGAGACTTCAGCACCAGCAGAGATGCTCTGGGCCCAAGATAAACCAAGTAAATCTACAGAGAGTGGAGGGTGAAGAGGGACAGCTTTCTCCATTGTAACAACTCTCCAATGCTTTGGGATTGGAACAACCCCTGAAGCCCTGAGTGCTGACAGACACTGTCACAGAGAACAAGCTGCCATCTTCTTCCCAAGGAAGTGCTCTTCTCTACCATCCATTCCCCTACTGTTGAATTACAGAAACCCATAGTGAAGATGTCTACATCAAAGCTCTAATGAAAACACAAAAGGTAGGGGAATCAATACTAGTTTCTGCACCCCAAAGTGTAAGAACTGTTCCTGGGTGCATTAGTGGTCCCACATGCTGAAACTGTAAAGGATTTATAGGTCTGTTGGTTCTAGCAAGGCAGTTGTAAAATCAAGATCAAGGGAAGGATTGGAGTTTCATCCTCTCTATCAGGTCCATCACTGAATGAAACCACTTTGTTCCCATTTTCAATTGTGAACAGCACAATACGTTAGAAATAGCATATTTTAAGCAAAGAGCAGAATAATATATAATTTAGAGGGGTTTTATTCACAGGTACTTAAACAAGTCTTTTCCCCATTTAAGTGTCAAAATGTTGAGTTTCACTATCAAATGCAGCCAAAAAAACCCAAGATGAAGTCCATCTGAAACTGCCTGTTTTGTGGTTTTCTTTTTCACAATATTTCTTGTGGTAATTACTGAAATGATAGCTCTGCTGAGGTTCACCACAAGCTTACCCAACCTAAAGCAAGTGGGCTCAGACATCAGGAGTTTATTGCTTGACAGCTAGCAGCATCTTGTAGTTGTCTTTTAGCAGCTGTAAGTATAAGCTGTTTCCAGAAACAGAGGAATGATTGGGTAATTAACTGAAAATACCTAGGACAGCAAACAGTAAAATACAAAGGACTTGCAGAGGACAACAGTTTCCAAACTACTTCACACTGTCCCCTATTTCTTGGTATGTGTTCACACTAATATTATGCTATGCTTTGACAAACTGGACAGAGAATATTTTAACTCCTCCCAATATAACATGTGTTTTGAGTTTGTTGATTCTTGTTTTGTTCTGTAAATGTCATGCCATCTTTGGTTTTCCATCTACTTTTTTTTTTTTCTCTGTTGTCATAAACCTGCTTTTCCAAAGCCTAATCCTGTTGGGAAAGAATTTTGTTGTCTCAGATTGTTCTTTCTATTGGTGGCAAATGACTGTTCTTTCAGGTAGAGCACCTACTCCTAATACTACTGTCTAGGTGCTACAGAGCAGTGTGGCTACTTCTCACAGCCTTTTGGTTTTTTCTTATTTTGTTCAGAAAGAACTGACTTGAACTACATAAATATTTGGAAAGAGAGAGAAGAAATAGCAACATGTGTTCATACAGCCATTATGGAATACATTTAAATTAATAATAACATCAGAAATTATAATTCTTGTGGTTTTAGCCACTGTCATGACAATGTATTCTTTAATTGTCCCTACTCCCCATGTACCATTTAATAGTATTCTACATGATATACTTCTAGGGCATGAAGTTGGTAGCACAGGTTTGCAGCTAAAAGAATTTAATATAAAATGGTGTCAAATTATTTTCAGTTTAATAATTAATCAACCTTACATATTTAGACCTCAAGCAAAAATAAATAAATATGCTGAAAAATACTTATCAAATAAATTAAGCTACATTACCTAGTTCAGAGAGACAGGTATTCAATAGCTACAAATAAAATTGAAAGCTCACCATTAAAAATTATATCAGCATGTTAGGCAAGAGTCTACATTATGTCATTATACCCTACATTATATCAAATAAAGTTCCTTTTCCCTTAGTGAAAAAGGAAGAGTAACACCAGATGTCATAGCAAGCAATCAATAAAAATATTTTGATAAATAAATGCCTCAATGTTGTCCAACACATGATTGGCAACTACTGAAACATAAATTAAACAAAATTCCCATTGCTGTTTATGGGAAAATTATGCAGATTAGAATTTGATTAGGTTTATATCATGAGACTCAATTTGGACTTTTAATCTATTAAACTCCAAAAAATGAGGCATCTGAATAGCTCCCCTGAGCAGCAACAGTAATAACCATAGCAGTCATTTTTTTGCAATATGTACTCCGACAATTTCTTTAGCAGATGATCCCATGTCTTAAAGTACAATTACTTGGTAACTTTTACAAAAATTTCAGGTGTATGCAGTGAGGAAATGGATCCATATAAAATGCTTAAACAGACATTTTGTGATAATCAACATCTGTCACTCTGTTCTAGCAATATTGTTTTTCCATCAACTTGTACTTACTTACGGTCGACTTCATGGTCTGTGTAGGCTAAATAGTGCCAGCAGACATTTAAATTACTCAAGCTGGAACTGAGCTGGAAACCTATGGTAAAATGTCATTACATTCACTATAGGCTGGGTCAAAACCAAAATTTCACATTCAAGGCTGTCCTGGGGATCAAAGATTTTACTGTGAAGGCTAAGGCCTCATTTTATCAAAGAAATCTGAACTGGATTCCCAGAGCTGAGCTCTGAGACAGGTTGGATTCAGATCAAGACCACCTCTAATTTATCTGGCAAGTATGCTCCATAGGCCTTCTGCACATTTCCTGCAGTCTAATCTATTTGCAAGTATCCAAAAGCTCCTCCCCCCATCTTAATCCATATTTCAAAAAAGCAACTCTTGGCAAATCCTTCTGACTACAGAGCATTTTGAGCCCATGTCCATTCCTGCCAGATTTCACTGAATCCTGTCACAACATTTTAGTGCACACATTATCATAAAAGCACATAACCAATAGACAGTATGCAGGTGATTCCCAAAGATTACATTTGTAGTTTAAAAACTTCAGGGCTTTATTAAATACTCAAGAGTTATGGAACATGAATTTTCTGTTCATGTATGAATGTATTTTTTAAAAAGAGGCTTAACAGAGATTTTCATTCTGGCATTCATGTTTTCAGCATGCCACTACAAAGGCTCTTCAGGCCAAAATCTTTTAACAAAGCTCCAACTTAGGATGCAGGGATGCAACAAGAAAAGGTAAGGCCTCCCTTGAAATTAAGCTGGTGAGGGAGGTCAAGGACAACAAGAAAAGCTTCTACAACTACGCTGGAGGCAAAAAGAAGCCTAGAGGTAATGTGGGCCCACTACTGGATGAAGCGGGTGCCCTGGTGACCAAGGCCAGAGAGAAGGCTGAGTTACTGAATGCTGCCTTTGCCTCGGTCTTTACCTCTAAGGCCAGCTACCAGGAGTCCCAGGTCTCCAAGACCACAGAGGAAGTCTGGAGGAGGAAGTTCTTTCCTCTGTTGAAGAAGCTTGGGTTAGAGACCAGTTGAATAAACTGGACATCCACAAGTCTACGGGCCCTGATGAGATACACCCACGAGTGATGAAGGAGATGGCAGAGTTTATTGCTAGACCACTCTCCGTCATTTTTGAAAGGTCCTGGAGAACAGGAGAGGTGCCTGAGGACTGGAGAAAAGCCAATGTTATCCCAATCTTCAAAAAGGAGGACCCGGGTAACTACAGGCCCGTCAGCCTCACCTCCATCCCTGGAAAGGTGATGGAACAACTT
>JANHGL010005887.1:0-10366 GCA_024611195.1 Ceyx melanurus | reverse complement strand
ATCCAATGACAGGACAAGAGGCAATGGGAGTAAGTTGGAGCACAAGAGGTTTAGGGTAAACACAAGGGAAAACTTTTTCCCAGTGAGGGTGACAGAGTCTGGAACAGGCTGCCTAGGGAGGTTGTGGAGTCTCCTGCTCTGGAGACATTCCAGACCCACCTGGATGTGTTCCTGGGTGACTTAGTCTAGGTGATCCTGCTCTGGCAGGGGGGGTTGGACTAGATGATCTTCTAGGTCCCTTTCAATCCCTAATATTCTGTGAACTTGAGCAGCATAAATGGGGGGGGGGGGGGGAAGTAATGCTCTGTCACTCAAATACTGCCTTCTGTAACACACACACAGCTTCAGAGTGGCATATCTGTTAAAGACATCTTAGTAGATACCATGCATGAAAATAAGCATCAAGTTCTTTTGAACTACACCAGTATGTGTAACACTAACTCAACCAGCTCTTCCATAAAAACCACAATTAATCACTAGCACTCAGGTGCAGTTATCACTGTGGGGAATGATAATTGTCTAAGGAGTATTGGTATCCTTCAAAAAAGAAACCAACCCATCCTGATGAAAAAAGATAGCTTGCTGAAGCATAGAATCATTCAGGTTGAAAAAGACCTTTGGGATCATCAAGTCCAACTATTAACCTTACTCTATTATAAAGTTCACCCCTAAACCATGTCCCTCAAAAACACATCCAAACAACCTTTAAACACATCCAGGGGTGGTGACTCAATCACCTCCCTGGGCAGCCTGTTCCAGCATCTGACCACTCTTTCAGTGAATTATTTTTTCCCTAATGCCCAATCTAAACCTACCCTGTTGCATCTAGAATCCATTTGTGAGAACAGACAGCACCAACCTCTCTACAATGTCCTTTCAGGCAGATTTAGAGAGTGATGAGGTCTCCCCTCAATCTCCTCTTGCTCAAACTACACAGTCACAGCTCCTTCAATCACTCTTCATAAGATTTATGCTCCAGGTCCTCTAATAGTGAAGTTGGGGAATGGCTAACATGCCAAACCAGTCTCATGTTCTCTTCAGCTCAGTATTATCACCCTGGTTTGTGTCACATATACACTGACACATTCTATTCCTGTTTCAATATAGGTTTGCCAAATACTGAAACTGGGTAATTTCTTGAAATTATTCTGACTGGAAAGAAACAGACAACAAAGATTTCATTTTCTTTCTATTCCTCCTTTCTCATATTAAAAAAACAATCAAAATACTAATATCCAAGGTTGTGTAGATAGAACTGTGTGATGAACAGCAGTGATACCACTGGTAGTACCCAAGCTGTAAAGTTTGGGAACCTTTGCTTCAGTCAGGATTCAGAATCAAGAAGCTAGAAAGCTCTTGGCCTCTGATGGCCATATTCCAGGGGGAAGAATATCCAACGTACAGTCATCAGTGTAAATAACAGACAATTTGTTCAAATATTTGTTGATGAATTCTGGAGGAGGGCCTTTTTATAAGGGCATGTGGTGATAGGACACAGGGCAATGGTTTTAAACTAGAGCAGGGTACATTTAAATTAGATATTAGGAAGAAGTTCTTTACTATGAAGGTGGTGAGACACTGGAATGGGTTGCCCAGAGAAGACACCTCATCCCTGGAATGATCTTCGGGCTGGGTAAGGCTTCAAGAAACCTGGACAAGTGAAAGGTGTCCCTGCTCATGGCAACAGGGTTGGAACTAGATGATCTTTAAGGTCCCTTCCAATTAAAGCCAGTCTATATATCGAGAAAAAAAAAAAAAAGTATACAAAAGACAGTGCATAAGCACTTCCCCACATTTTTCTTCCAACAGACTTGGTATTGCTTCTCAAAGGGTAGCTCCTGCTTTGACTCAGATGAGGAAAGTCCCATAGAGAAAAAATCAAGTACTAGTCTTGGAGGAGAAGCTCAGTAAGGCATTGCTGTCCCCTTCCTCCCTTTGCTGATCAGCAAGGGAGGGCACATAGATCTTCAATTCCTAGTTCACCCTTCCATGGAATGCCTGGAAGGAAACACTGTAGGTCCTTCCCATGTTGCCACCTACTGTTTGTCAAGAAAAACAATTAGTTCATTTCTTCCCTTTCATGAATTTTAAGTTTCACACTAAACTTATTAATGAAAAAGCCTGCAATTTTAATTGTTTTTTAGTCAAATTACTGTAGGTGCTAGACACTAAAAGTATCAAGAGAAGAAGAAAATTGAAACATACTTTATATTCCACATATCTGGCTAAGAAAATGTAAAAAACTCAATTAATTGTATATTTCAAGGAATAATTTTCAATGTTTTGTGATAAAATCTCTATGATGAGTATCTGACATTTAAAGCTGAATACAAAATTTAAACCAGCAACCTAACCTCAAATCAATATGAGAGATCCAATCTCAATTATACTTTCATAGATCTACTTTAAAGCTCTATGGAAAGTTTGCAAAAGATCAGGTGTTCCTGTGACATTACAGAAATTTTACATTATCTTGTATCCAAATAAGTCAGTATGAATAATCCTAGTAACCATATTATTAGGGTGTGTTGAATAAAAAGATATCTCAATAACTAGTCAAGAACAGAATTTACTCATCCTCCTTCAATAAAAATTCCTACCATACCATTTACAAAATTAATAGATTTACATGTGGAAAGGTCTGCAAGGTTCTTGATAACCAGAAGCTACCAAGGTTTTAGAGACTGCCTACTATGGGAAGTCTGGGATATTGATGCTTTGCCACACTAAAGGAAAAACAGTGACATTGATCTCTGCATTCATGTATGCCCTTTAAAAAAACCCAACCACCTTGATGCATATAAATAACCATTTATTAAACAAACAAAATGCACTGAAGCAAAGAAAGATACCAGAATGATGCTCATGAGGCTGCCAGCTATGGTCTATAACTTCCAAACTATCTTGTAATATGTTCCATTTTCTTGAAGTTATCTTCATAACCAAGATGCTATCACAAGTATCATGGGCTTTGGAACTATTTTTTAATTTTCATTTAAAGTGCAATTAAAGAAAGACAATGGATACACAAGATGATAAAGTAAGTGATTAGCAGCATGCAAATGACATAGGCTTAATGATAATACCCTGTTCTATTCTCCAAAGGGCCTGTCTAGGGAAACCCTTCCTACATGTGGTTGTGCAGCTAATGTGCCTTAGCCTACAATTACAACATTGCTGACACCATTAACCACTGAAACAACATCTCTTCATGAAATCCTTGTTGTCTCATTAAAATGCAAAGGGTCAGGTAATTTACTAGCATTGTGTGCCTACTTTTGTTGTGGGTAATTAACAAGTATTACCCAGCATGGACTCCTACTGGGAAACAGTGAAACTGAAATACAAAAAATATAATTATTTGATGGGATTCACAAGCATAACCTCACCAAACTTTTGTATTCTAGGGGTCATGAAATACAGACCTTTGATACATGTCATGTCACAGATTTTATGGTTGGTTATATTAGAAACTCAATTTCAAATTAAAAAAAAAAATACTCTTGTATAATTGGATGTATCGACTTTTGTAATTAAGAACTTTTAAAAAGAAGCAAAATGCCTCACAGTTTCTTAAAGACTCAAAAAACAAATGGCTTCTTCAAAGACTTCTTTTAATGTTAAAACACAGAGACTGGTGTAGTACAGCCCGATACCCATGTTTCCTTTCTTCTTGCTAATTGAAGTCCCATATCATCATTTAAAGCAGCTTTGATAACATTCACTATTGGCTCACATCTTGTCAGGGAGCAGAATAGTCTCTTATTCTTTAAATGGAAGTTTTGGAACATAAAACACATTCCAATAAAAGTGAACAGAAAATTATGAATTCATTAAACTACTTTGGTATCTTGTGCTATATATAATATTTATATTCCAACTACTGTAAAATATGCTTTAATATCTTTAGGCAACTATAAGGACTTAAATATTTATAAAATGGCTTAAGATAAAGTATAGCTCTCTTATTCCTACATACAGATGATGTAAGGCATGCAATCAAAGACAATAACACTTTCAACCCATTTGTCATATTAAAGGAGCCTTTCAACTTCAGATCCCTTGTGTGCAATCTACATAAGAGTTGTTGCCTACATAGGCAACTCTAGAGGAGTTTGCTCCTTAAAAACTACCAAGAGTGCTATACTTCACATAAAACAGGGGTTTCTGAAAATGGAGACAAAACTATAAATTTGCAGGCAAAACAGCTCCAAGTGGGGCTTCAAAATACTGCTGTATTTATCTCTGGGACATCTGGGAACAGGAAGCATTTTGATTTAATATTTCATAACATAGAGGCAATTGCTTCCTTGCCTGGTGTATAATTAATGCTCATAAAAAGAGCAGGTTTTTTTTTTATTCCTCAGCATCAGAAATGCACAAAATAGTACACCTTCATAATAGGGGGTTTGATTTCAAGATGTTGAACAGCAAATAATAATAAAATAGAGTTGCTAGGAATTTATAACAGTCTTGGGATCGTTAAATATATTTATAGTTTAAGTGTAAAATCACATGCTTGATGTACTGTACTATCTACCTCCTTTGCCCAGTTTTATCTTTCTCTGGCTGAAGCAGAAGGTTTATTGAAATCAGAGAAGAAAGAGGCAACTGTGAAAGCTTGAAGGTATTTGGGCTAGGACCTTCCAGCATTTCTCTGATACAGGGAAAATGTCTCAAAGAAACCTGTCTCTCCAGACATTCCCCAACACCTTTTTAGTTTATAAGCAATAGAATTGAAAACCTCTTTTCCTAATAATTTTTCTTAAGTTTTCCTGTTTTTTGGAGAGACAGGATGCAAACAAGACTGGATGTGGACCTTTCTTTCAAGGTTTTCTTGTAGAGAAAATAAAGTGAACAGTCTCTCTCTGACCCAGCCTTAAGTTAAAATCTTCCAAAGACTTGCACATAGTCTAACTTTACACAGGTGGATAGTTTCATTGATGTCAGAAAGATTTATTAACCTGTGTAACATTGAGCACGTAACTTCAGTTTTGGAACAAGCAAGGCATCAGATTGTAAACTTGCCAGGGCAAAAGCTGTATTTTATTCTTGTATATATCAGGACTATGACAACAAGCTCTTAATCCCATCTAGAGCTCCGGTGTGCTACCATAAAATAAATAACAGCTATCAGCTGATCCATCTTGTTCAGCAGGACAAGAAATTATGTGCATGTTGCAAAAAAAGTAATATTGAGTTATTTATCACAGTTATCTAATTTTCAAAAATTGGATTTTTTTCTTCTTTTTGTGAGCAAATGGTGGTGTAGGACACGTGCTGGGAAGTTAAGATACCTTATCTCATTTTTTAGTTATTAATTACTTAGGATGGTCAGCTTTTGTTTTGAAAAATAATACTAAAATGAAACTATAAAAGGTGTTTCAAAATTGTTATTTAAACAATAATCAACCAACAAAGTGAAAGAACCTTTGTTGAGTTATTATTTTTGTTATTAACAACAATTGATGGTAACAAAAATAGAAGGAGAATTCAGAAATAGCTTAAAAACATCCTTAATCACATGCAACCTCTATATAGAGCTATCAATCCTTACAAACCACATTAATGCAAAATACTTGCCATTTTTGCAAATGTGACTGGTCTAGAAGAAAATTTTTCAAAACATCTAAGTGATTTAGAAAATTACAAATTATCCTGAAGTATAACAAGCATTCTGCAGGCTAAAGTACACTGATTTGCAAAAATCAGTGTTGAAAAAATTCTCATAATTTGAAGTCATTCAGAAACAGCTGCAATTGTTTCTGTGTTGAAATACATCTGCCATGCTGCCCTGTGATCTGTCTTCTAACATCCATAGGTAAAATGTTGCTATACAGCCTCCCATTTCTGTACTTTAGACCCCCTTGGAGCAATAAGATCACTTTTCTTTATTGTTTAGTAAGTGTTTTTTAATGAAATGTACTGTTTTTATTATATAGGACTCAATATCTAAATCACTATCCAATAAAAGAAAATTATTGAGTTGGATGTCTAAAGTTACTACCCAGAGGCTACTCTGGTACAGTATTTATAAATCTCTAAACAGTTAAGTATAATTGTCTGTTTTGTTTTTTGTTTGGCTGTTTTTGGGGTTGGTTTTTTATTTTGGAAGAAAGCCAAATAGCAGTTTTCATTACGACTGAAGAAAAAATATTTTCTGTTGGGTCCTGTTTATCTGGTGGGTAAAACAACAAGTAGAATTCCCACAATGTAAGACTCTGAAAGAAAATATGAGAAAATGAAAAGCTAAATAAGAACTGTCAATAGATGCTATTTAAAGAAGAAAGGATGGAAAGGTTAACAGAATGAAGGAAGGGAGAATTACTGGAGGTCTCCCAACAGAACTGTCAAGGCAGTGCCTGTTCCAGACTCAATATTCTTGGGTGCTTTGGAAAAATATTACAGGTAGTGAGTGCAAACACTAACATGGATCTTAGATTCTTTGGTCTTCTCTCCAAAATACTTCATGATAAAATAATCTCACTTTTTCTTTCAGGGGACAGAATGAGAGTCTGGAAGGATCAAAAACAAATCTCCAACACCCAAGGGTCACCTTTTTGCTCCACCACAAACAAATCTCTTTACAAGCCCTTCTAGGAAGACAATCAGTCAACATCTATAGGAGGAACTTCAAGATAAAAACAGGACTTCCCTTGTCACAGACAAGATACCTGACTCAGTTTATTAGCCATTTTGTGAAGAGTTGTGCCAAATGCCAACTTCACAGCATTCTCAAAGGCAACAAACTGCCCTGATGATTTCCTAAAGTTCATTTTCAGGACATCAGTCTGCACTACTAACCTCTAGCAAGCTGAAGGAGCTGCTCAGTGAGCTTTGAAAGGTTCAGTGCAGACAGCCATGAGGATGCTCATCATGAGAGCTTTCAATAACACAGGTCAAATTTAAAAGAGTTTCTGTTATTTTTTCAGTAGAATTACATATTTTATGGAAAGTATCAAATCCTTTCAGAGAAGTTAGTAAAGTTGTCCTTTCAAGTCAGGCACCTTGTTTCTATTAATAATTCTGTATAGTCACTTATTTGGTCATATGTTGCTAGACAGCTGATGATGCACATAGATTTGACAACTTAGATCCTTCACTGTCATCCATTCTGGGTACTCCAGGGCCCTTTGTAGCTCTGAACCAGAATGCTATTTTTTTTCTGTGCCTTGGAACTGTGAGCTATTTTTTTATTTTTTTTATTATTTTTTTTTTCTTCTTCAGGAGGTCAAGGCAGAGTGCTCTGGTTGCTTAAGATGCAATTCTGGACTTAAGGTAGGCAGACCAGAGAACAAAAGTGTTGTTGCTCTATTTATAGAAGGTCCAGATAATGAATGTTAACCAGTCCAAAAGTCTGGGAGTATTTTAACACTGTGAGGAGACACTAGAAAGACTTTGTTACTACATGAGAAGAGCTGTGGGGGTATTCTTCCTGATCTAGTAAGGAGAAAATCCTTTGTTGATATAAACCAGATTCATTCAGCAGACTTTCTTTCTGCAGTTTGGTTTGTACCAAAAAATATGTAAAGGATAAATAAGCATGTTAAATAATACACAGATGTTTAAGCAAAAGTAAAATGACAACTCACTCTGCAATTAAAGGTACTTAATTGCCAGTAAGGAGCTGTGAAGTGCTTTTAGTATCTACTTGTTGACCTGCAAAAGTTGAATTACCTGGTTTATGTAATTGTGATAGTTGTATCCACCGTACATTAAAGCTAAATTTCACAGATGAAAGTGTCACAGTGGATATAATTTTGGAAAAGATTGTGCTATCTACTGATCTAATTACTTCTGACAGTGTAACCATTGTACTCAAGGTCTTCCAATAAAATTTACTATACTGAAAGCAATGCAACCAGCTCAGGAGTTGTGGATACCACAGGCAGAGAATTTACTGGAATGATAATTATTTTCTGAAGGGGTTCCTAGTCAAAACTCCCAAATAAAATAGTCTGCTGGTTATCTGACTTATGTTATGCCCTGTTTCTCTACAGATTTTTTTTTGATTTTTTTTTTTTTTTATATATATACAGAGTAGTATTTACCTGAAGAAATGTCCAAAATGTCTAAGTATGTGCTAACCTGTTGTGCCTCTGGTTCTTTGTATCAGTAACATTGAACAGGGTTGAAAGGATTCAGACTACAGCCCCAGCCTACACTTCCTCACCTATAGGCAATACCCTGTAGCAGCAGCCTGGATATTACAGGATCATAGAACAATTCAGGCTGGGACACCAGAGGGTCTCTACTCTGAATTTCTGCTCAAAGCAGGGTCAGCTATGAGGTCAGATCAGGTTCTTCAGGGCTTTGACCAGTCAAGCCTTTAATACCTCCAAGGATGGAGAGTAAAAAATGTTTATGTGGTTCACAAGCCTGTTGTATTTCTCAGTTTTTCCATCCTCGTTCAGGGATGGTCTAAGACCCAGGGTACTCCCAGAAACAAAATACAACAGTCAAGTGTTAGAAGTATCAATAACCTCTGAGCAAAGGCAGAAAGAAATTCTCTCAGCCTGTCCATGCTCAAGAACAGGAAGGAAGAGAGGAAAGGGGTGAGATAAACAAATTTTATTTGTTGATTATTTTAGTTATGTATGTGATAAGAGGCTAAGAGAAAGCCACACCCAAAAAAAACATAACCCAAACCTACCAATAGCCTGGTAATGAAAATATAATTTTAATTTTGAGATATAAAATCTCAAATCCTAGGTCTGATTCAGCAAAACAAGGAACCTCCATGACTGTCTTCCACTTTGTAATGAGCTTCCTAATCATAAATTATCAGTCTCAGGAATTTTTAAGGAAAGAACTCTAAAATATTTGATGTTCTACCACTTCTAGGCCACAGATTTAAAACATGAAACACATACTTGATTGAAAAAAACCCTTCCTTTTCCTAAATCTACCTGTTACCCAGAGAACTACCCAACCTGACTTTGAAAATATTAAACTTCTAGTTTCCTGGTACAGTTTTATCCCAGTACTAAATTTCACAGTTTTATTCTAAGAAAGAACTTTCCACAATGAAGAAGTGTCTTTATTTGCAGTTACAGCGCTGCCTCTTATTTTTGTCTCATAATTTGTATTTCCTGATTATAGAACTTAATCTGAACTTAATCTTGGTTCTCACAGGTCCTTTAGGGAAAAAAATCTCTAGGTCAGGCTTATGGGGAAATTGCAGATAAAAGCACTATCTTTTCTACACCTACTTTTACAGCAAGGCTAGATCCAGAGGAAACATTTACTGCAGTCCTTAATAAGTTTATCAAAGGTAAGACTTCAGCTGCATAAGCTGCTAGACCTTCAGGGATGAGAAGATGATTGTCTTTACAATGATGGTCTTTGCCAGGGTGTTTATGACTGCTTTGCAGCTGCTCTGCACAGGCACAGTTGGTGTAAAATAGCCTTTGGCTACCTATGAATCAGTCCCCTACTCTCAGCAAAGACTGAAGGATTTTGTCCAGTGTCCTTAAATGGGATGAGTACATGTCCATGGGAAGAAATCAGCTTTGAGTTAATTCTAAGTGGCCTTTTGAGCAAGAAGGCACAGGAACTGAAAAGAAAATTAAAGTTCTTGTTCTTTGTATTTTACTTTTTGGCTTATATTACTCGGCTCTTTTTCTCCATGGTTGCAAAGAGCTATATAAAAAAAAAGAAATTTTTGTAGAGGGAAGCTTCAGGTATCCCAGAGTATGTGTTAGCTTTGGCTAAATTACAGCCTGGTAAGACAGTACAGGGCAGAGTGAGAAAGGAATAATTTTAGAGATGTTTTAGGAAAATTCTATTATGACAAAAAAATTGACCAGTTCCACGTTCATTCATTTTTTTTCCTCTGCAAGATGTGCTTTGTGATGTAGCAGAGAAACTACGTGCCTGTCCCTTTAAAAGCCATCATACCAATCAGCAGGTTTAACTGTCAAGCAAGCTGATGTAGGGCTCTTTGAATTACTGAGTGAGGGATATTCTTCCTGCCAGGTCCTGTCCCCTGTAGGCACTGCAGAGAAGTATTATAGGGCAGTCCTTACCTTGGGAATTAGCCTGCAAGACCCCAATGCTGTCATCAAACTGCATAGATTTGATGTTGAGTGACGCCAAGATGCATTCCTTGTCCTGCAGCGAAGCATCATCAATATTATTCTGATTGGCTGACAGGATAACGCACATGTCGCAGAGGTTGATGTTGACAGCCCTTAAATCAGCCCGACTTAATGGTGTACCCTTTGGCACAGGGAAAAAAAAGGGGGGGGGGGGGGGGAAGGAGGGGAAAAAAAAAAAAAAAAAAAACAAATTAAAAATCGAGAAGGAGCCTTGGGAAATATTTTAAAAAGAACTTTTTTTATGTCTTACCATTAAGCTGGCCTAA
>JANHGL010005886.1:9198-41120 GCA_024611195.1 Ceyx melanurus | reverse complement strand
GGAGCCAGAGGAGGCCATGGAGATGCTCAGGGGCTGAAACAGCTCTGCTCCCAGGACAGGCTGAGGAAGCTTGGATTATTAAGCCTGGAGCAGACCTTAGAGCACCTTCCAGTGCCTGCAGGGAGCTGCTCCAAAGCCTGGAGAGGGGCTGTTTGCAAAGGCCTGCAGTGACAGGACAAGGGGCAGTGGTTTGGATGAGAACTAAGGCAGAAGTTCTTTCCCAGCAGAGTGGCGGGCACTGGCACAGGTTGCCCAGGGAGGTTTGAGGCAACATCCCAGGTGGGGCTGGAGGAGGCTCCGAGCACCCTGCTGTAGCTGCTGCTGTAGCAGCGTGCGAGCGGTGGCCGTGTGTGCTTGCAGCACAAGGTGTACCGGGGGGAGATGTGCTACTTCGAGAAGGAGAGCCGGGACCGCGCGGCGGAGCCCTACTTCCTGCCCATCGCGGAGGAGGCCGAGATCCGCGAGGCCGACAACATCGCCATCATCGACGTGCCCGTGCCCAAGTTCTCCGACAGCGACCCGGCCGCCATCGTCCACGACTTCGACAGGGTGAGTGCCCGGCGGGGAACCGCCGCGGCTCCGCCCGTGCGCGGCTCCTGTCGGCCTGGGGTCAATCCCAGCCCTCTGTGGTCCCGCCGCGACCGTGGAACCGCGGCCTGAGGTGGCTCCAAATGGATTGTTTCTCAGGACATCTTGGTGTTAACAGCCGTTTAAATATTGCTGCCCACGGGGTGTCTGCGAAGTGTGACGCTGGAATCATGTAAATGAAAGGGAGGAGAGCCCAGGGGAGGGCGGCAGGAGAGCCCAAGGGAGCATAGGAGAGCCCAAGGGAGCATAGGAGAGCCCAAGTGTGAGTTAAGGAACAGGGAAAGTGAGGATTTGATCTAAGATTCTGCCCAACTGTTAAAGCAAAGTGTAGAATGGCAGACAAATGTGGGCCTTGGATGAGCAAATGGAGAAATCACTTTCAGAACTTAAAAATGCTCCTAGCTGCTTATAGTTTTTCTAAAGGAAAAATGAGAGGGTAGTCTTAATTTGCCTTCCTGGTGACAGTTGTGTTGGGAGGACCAGCAGCTATCCTTGGTCAGCTGTAAAAGCTCTTGCGGGCTGCTTGTAAACCTTGGCAACACGGATATAATGACAGTGGAGACACAGCTGTCATCTGTAGGTGCTGCCTTTCCCCATAGTGTGGAATGCCACCTAGTGAAGCTTTTATCTGTCTTCTCGTGACAGAATCTTGGCTCTAACTAAAGGACTCTGGCAACTTCAGAAGAGCTTCGGTTGTCTCTGGCTCAGAGCTCTGCAGAGTCTCAACACCCAAGGAGCCAGGTTGATGTCTCTGCAGTTCTGGAGCTCGGTGGTGGTGCTGATGTGATTTTCTAGAGGCTGCTGCTTCTTGTGAAGAGCTGTTTACAGGGAGGGATTGCTTGTCAGCAGTTGGATGCTGCTGGTTTGTGCTTAATTGGATGTCTTCAGTGATACTCCCAGACACTTTCTTGGCATCCCTGCAAGCTACTTGTTGAGAGTGATGCTAGAAATGGCTTTTCTAACTGGCTCTCCTGTACAAAAGTCCTGTTGAAAACCTTCAGGTGGTAACACCAAAGTGCTGAGCCCTTCCCTCACGCACCACTGTGGTACGAGCCATGCATCACCTCCAGCTTTCTGAGCTCCCTTCTTAGTCCTTGGGGGGAAAACTCTGTCCTGAGAAGCCAAGGCCAGGTGTAATGAATGAAAACTTGTGTTTCCCCAGCTGCTGACTGCCTATCTCGACTTGCAACTGGGCAACTGCTACGTGATCCCCCTGAACACGTCCATCGTGATGCCCCCCAGGGACCTGATGGATCTCTTCGCTAAGCTGGCGGTAGGTGGAGCTCTCCCTGCTCCCTTGGTGCTGCTGAGGAGGTGGCTTTTGGGAAGAGCTCGGGGTGCTGCTCCTGAGCTGCTGGAACAGTCCTCTTGCCATGGAAGTCCATTAATCCCCCTGGCTCTGGCTCTGCAATGAAGTTGAGGCCAGCTGTCAGCGTGTATTACGTCGAGTAGATTCGTGCTTAATGCTCTTATTAATACCTAGCTTTATGAAAGCTGAAAGCAGCTAGCAAATAAGGGTGTTTTTAGGTATTATAAAGGAATTTGAAAGCTCCAAACAGCATTGAAAGCCTAAACCTGAAAGTTGCTGCCGGAAAGCTCGCTTGCCCCACGAGGGCTTTGCTGAAGAGAACAATGTGAACTTGTTCTGCTGCTTTGTTGGCACCGTAGTTAGGAGCTCACCACAAACACTTTGACTCTTCAGTGACCAAAGCTGATGTTTTTCCAAGCAGTCTTACAGGTCAAGTGGATAGAGCTTTCAACTCCTTGGAAATGAAATGCAATGCCTTGCTGTGTCAAAGGGAGTGTTGGAAATAGCCAGCCACTCCTCCACCTCATGTAGCCCAGCTTGTTCCTTTTTCTTCAGCTTCGTGGAGACAAGCTTGAAGTGTCTCCCTGCCCACACTGTCGGGAGTGGGTCACGAGGGGTGGGAAGTTATTTCACTAGTGGTGAAGGTTTAACTTCTGTAGGTCGTGCTGTTGTTTTTCTATTAGAAATATATTGCCTCAGACGTTGGTTAACTTGCATAATACTTTCTCCTCTAGCCACAGACTTTTCTGTTGCATACAAATAAAGGGATTCTGTTCTGTTTGCTTCACTGGAGGGAGCAGTGTTATGGTTAACTGTGCTTTGTTTGGATGTAGCTGCAACTGTTTGCAACAGCTTTTGTCAGTTTTTAACTCCTCTGGTATGCAGCTGTTCCAGCCCAGCATATTTTAGTAGTAAAAAGGAGGAAAGCTGAGATCTAGTGCTTGAAACCCTTCCAAAGCAGAGGGAAATGTTTGTCCATTGTTAGCAGAATGCTTACCTCGGGGTTTTGTCTCTCTTAGACTGGCTCTTACCTACCCCAGACCTACCTGGTTCGTGAAGAAATGGTGGTCACAGAGGAGATAGACAACGTGTCTGACTTGGGCATCTTCATCTACCAGCTCTGTGTTGGGAAAGAGACCTTCAGACTCCAGCACAGAGACCAGATAACAGGTAAGCTCCCCTGCTGACACCAAAGCAGATCCATTGTTCAAGCAGGGAAGGGGTAAATAGTTAAACCTTTGCAGTTGTTAGACTTGGAAGTCTGTGAATGTTCAACACGAAGGGATGGGTGTTTTCCCCTACTTTCAGGTATGTATCTGAAGTTTCATTTGAGCAAGGTGAGGGAGTTTCAGTTACAGAGTTGGAGGTGAAATGCCCAAAGAAGTTAGGCCAACAGGTGTGACAGAAATAGGCTTAAGTTGTAGTTGTAAGGTAGTTTGGCCTCAAAATTAATTTAATCTGTCTGATAATGCGAGTCTATAGGTACAGCTTTGTCACTGGCCTGTCAAAACTGGGTTATAGGAACATCAATAAAACCATCTTCTAGCTCAGTTACTCTCAAATATGAAAAAAAAAAAAATTAAATATAAAAATGGAGCAGCTAGCTCTGGACATTTCCTTTCTGAAAGAAGAATGCTTCCTAGGAACTTCTGAGCTGGTTTTTATTGCCTGTCTGCTTGTGCAGTCCCCCTGCTATGCTGTGGAAAGGACTAGTCTGGAGGTGTTTACTGGAGAGAAAGATGTCTCTTGGCTGTTGTAAAGATGCCTTTGGGAGCAAGTCTGAATTGACTGCAGTCCACAGACAATACCATGGAGAGCATTTGTGTGTTTGGAAACATGGTGTTGCCAAAAAACCTCTACAGAAGGCTTGCACAAAAGGCTTCTGGTAGATGAGCAGTGCTGCTTGGTCGAGTTTCTGCTCTGTAGCTGACCTCCCTTGCCCTTGGGGAGAAAGGGGGTGAGAAGCTGAGTCAGATTCAAACCTGCTGCAGAGCAGATTGTCCAGGGAGAAGCTGGTCTTGCCTTCCAGCTGCAACTGCTAACACACCTTTCTTCTCCTGTCATGCGTGTGTCAGTAAGGAGATTAAAATGCATCAGCTGCTGTAACTTCATTTAGCTGCTGCTGCTTTGGCTCTCCAAGTTCATAGAGCTCTTGGATCAGTTATTGTTTTTTATTATTATTATCAGTTAAATCAAACTGACCTCGGGTTCTGTGGCAGCTCCCTGGAGTGAAATGTGAGAAAGCAGCCAGGTCATCCTGACTGCTCCATTACTTACCCAGTCAGGTAGCCACTGGAAACTTCCCAGCTGGTGCAGGAGTGAAGAGTGAGGTGAATTGTAGGAGAGCCTGGATAGTAAATGTTCAGAACCTAAAGCAGGGCCATGTTGGGTTTGGCTTGAGCTGGTGCTGCTTGATATTGATGGATGGCTTCTCTTGCTTACTCTGAGCAATTCTCTGCTTACTGAACAAGCTCTAAATGGTCCTTCCCTAACTGCTGTGTGTTGAAGTGCTTCAGCAGCTTGTCTCTGGCTCTCCTGGTAAAGATGCCCAGCTGATACAGGTGAACTGCTGTGTCAAATCCAATGCCAGCATGTCCCAAAATAGAGAAAATCACTTTAATAGTGTTAGGAAAAACTTCAGTAAGATCATCAGCTGAGTGGCAAATCCTCCCAGGGCTCTCTTCAAGGTGAAGGCTGCTCTAGAGAAGCACACTGTGTTGGTACATACTGGGACAGGGTGGGAAGTGCTGGGGAAGAACTAGTTGTGGTTTTTTTTCTGTGCCCTTTCTGAGTTTTTAAGCTCTTTCCCTGTATTTCAATCTGCTTTTTCCTTTGTGGTTAGGAAGGGCTGTGAGAAACTTTGTTATAAGGCATCTATTTAGTGTTCTGTCACTAAAAGGATGGCGGGGACCCTAGAAAGAAGTGCTCCCTTACTTTATCCTGGAGTGTATGTGTTTTCTCTGACTTCTGGAAGCCAGGGAGGCTTCCTGGTGGACAACCAGTAGCTATTGTCAAGCTGCAGTGGCAGTTGGTGGGTGTAGAAGCAGCACTCGCTGGTTACTGTGCCTTGCTGTTCAAATGATGCAAATGCTGCTGGGTTCTGGCTCTGCTTTACTCAGGCTCTCTTCTCTCATCCCCAGGTCTGCAGAAACGTTCAGTGGAGAACTGCCACTCAATCAGACACTTTGAAAACTCTTTTGTTGTCGAGACCAAGATCTGCCAGCAGTGAAGGGTGTTGGCTGGAGGTGACTAGTTCACCCCTTCACTGGGAAGGCTGAGCGTTAGACACCGACTTCTTCAATTAAACCGTGCAGTGATAATCAAAAAGCCTTATGCATTTTCTGTGTATCGCTTGTGTTTCAACAGACAAAGCCACCACTTCACCTCCCTTTGATCCTTGGTATACCATTTGAGTTGGCTCATGTAAAACTGAAGTTTGTGTGAGGTTGGCTTTTTTTTTTGTTTTCTTCTTCCCGAAGGTCACTATCGGTTGGTACGTTTGGACGTGTTTGATTTCGTGTAATCTGGGAATGGCAGGAAAATCCCTCTCTGCACACACAAATGTTATCCAGTTCCTTGGCTGGAAGCAGCTCTGCTCACCTGAACTTTCACAGAATGATGGCTGTTGATAATCTGTGGTTTGCACATCTGCTGTAGCTCTGTAGGGTCGCTCTGCACTCCTTACCCCGACGCGCATCGTCCCGAGGTTTCTTTGAACCCCTGTGTGAAGCATGTAAACCCAACCCAGTGATCAGACTCTTAACACTACCCTCTTCATGTGTGCAATTACTGTATTGAATTCGTATGTATATTTGGAACCTTTCCCCAAGCTCACATCTAACCCTCCTCCCTTTTCTGTTTGGTTTTGTGGCATTTAGTTGTTAGATTCCAATAGCTTGCTCTCCAAGCTTATCAGTATTTTTAGTTACCAATGGGTTTATCCTTGTGACTTTCTATTTCAAGGATCTGTTCTGGTAGAGCTCACTTGTGAACGTGACTGTAGGAAATTTCAACTACTCTGGCTTATATAAAACTTTTTAGATCAACTTTTTATGAGCAAGTAGCGTTGCTGCTGCAGTCAGAGCGTCGTTCCTTTGGGGGGGGGGGTTTGAGAGCTGCAGTATAAAGATAATGAAGAGTTAAGTGTCCTGCAGTTGATGCAACTTGAGAGTTTTATTAAGGGACTTTATATTGGCATAAATTCTGCAACCCTATAATAAATGTTTCTCTAAAGCTTTGGTGTTTGTGTGACTTGTGGCGCTCGGAGGCCGGGGGGTGCTGAGGGTCTGGGGCAGCAGCTCGTGCTCAGCCCTCCTGCTCAACCCTCTCACCCTTGCCTCTTTTTCAGCTCCTGGAGCCAGATTGCCTCTTCCTGTTGTTCTGGGAATGTTTTGTGCACAACAAACTGGGGGAGTGGCAGGAAGAGGAGACGTCAGCGCTTCCGACCCGCTCCCCGAAGGGCAGTGGGCAGGGATGGGCTGTGGCCCATGGGTGGTACTGCCAGCTCTGCTGGGACAAAGGAAGGGAGCATTCCCTCCCTGCCTGTTGGGGTGTTGGTGATTACAGCTTTGCTTGCCCCGGTGTATTTGTGGCTTTGTTAATGAGGAGTCTTTAGCGTATCCCAGTAAATGGAGTTGGCAGAGGGTTAATTGCAATGCCTCCCAGCAGTTACCCCTGGGCTTTGAGCTCAGGGCTGTGAGTGCTGCAGTGAAACCTCTGTGACCAGTTGCTCAAGGAACTGAAGTGTCTGCTGAACCCTTCTGCCTTTCCTGGAAAGTAGCGTGGCTCATACAGCTGGAAGCACAGCAGGAGGGAGGCTTATTATGCTGGGAATGAGGGGGTGAGAAGTGACAGTGGGAGTAGCTGCTCTCAGCTGCCATTTATGGAACCACAGATGAAATGAGCAGAGCACAGCAGGGTCTCTGCTGCCTCAGCCCAGAGGAGAGGCAAGCAGGGCTCATCTCCTGAGGTGCACCCAGAAGTAGAGCCTTGGTCTGCTTGGCTATAAATATATGTATTTCATTCTGTACTTTAGTGGCCCAGAAAAGCTCTAATTGCCACTGGGATATGCTTAGCTGGAACTGGTACGTGTTACTGGGGGGAGCAGCTATGCTGACAAGTTTGTGCTACACTCTTCTTATGTGCTTGGGCAAGTTGCTGTTGCAGCAACCTCCTCCTCCTGCTCCAGATTGGGAGGATAAGGAGGGTGGCTTGGCCAACTCCTTTGTTTTGGTAGCCTTGAGTGGAAGGGTTTGGAAATGTGTTAGTTGCAGAGAGCAAGAAACATCTGCTGGCACTGGGGAGATGGGATGTTGCTGAAATCAATAGGTGGAAGTTCTTCCTTCCAGCTTTGGGTGGCTGGACAGCCCTTTAACCCATTGGCTGCTGTAAGGCACCTGTCTGGGGTGTTAGACCTTCCTCCAGAGAGGCTGGAATAGGCTCTCTCTTCCCTTTGTCTGCTAAAGATTTTAGGAGAAATGAAGTCAGTTCCTGAAGAGTTTATGAGATGTTCTAGGCATGGAGCCAAGGGACAGATTGTTCTTACCTGCTGGGTGCTGGTGTAGAGGTGATGCCTGTGCTGGGCTCCTGAGCACCCTGTGTTCAGAGGTCGTTCCTCTGCAAGCAGCTCCTGTTCCCGGGGTCTCCTCGGGCTGGCTGGGTGTTCAGCTGGGCTGTGGGAGGCAGGAGGTGAGTCAGGGGAGCCCTGTGCACCAGCAGATGGCACAGGCTGCAAGCACTTGAGCCCCGAGCCTGGTGCAGCTGCTGGGAACTTGGGGTGTTCAACAGCTTTGCAGGTATTCTGCCAGAATTAAACCCCAAACCAGCTTGGTGGCAGCTTCCAGTGCTTCGTGGCTTTGCTTAGTTCTCCTTTATGGCAAAGACCCTTTTAGTACTGCAGCTGTAACCTGTGGAAAAAGCTAATTAAGTGTTTAAGGCTGTGCTTCAAACGTGGGTGTGGTAAGAAGGAAGAACAGCACCAAGATGCAAATGCCAGCTCCTTTCCCATACTAGCTCTGGTGACAGGCCTGTGCCCTGAAAAATCACTGTTAGCAGGAGCTGTGCACTGGCAGATCAATGAATTCTTTTTCCTGCTTTTCTGACAGTATATTTAGGTGTATTTAGGCCATCTTTGTGGCCATTGAGCTGACAGTCCAGTGCTTTGGATGGTTTTTCCTCCCCTGTTATGTGTGAGGTTCTTTTTCCAAGTGCTCTCATCAGAAAAAAACCCTTGAGAAAAATCACAATTAATAATAAACTTGGAATTTGTTGACCTGGCTTTCTGTCTGGGGTGACTGGTAAGGTGTGGGCAGTGGGTGGTTGTGGTGGGGTGTATGTGACAGACACTTTGATTACAGTAGGTGGGAGTCTGCACTAGAACTTCAGAGCTTTCTCTGGCCTGACTTTGTAAGTTAATTAAACTGATTTGCATATATAAATACCTCTGTCCAGGGAGGAAAAAATGGGGACAGCTTGGAGACCTTTGGAAGACAAACTGAGCTGGGTACAAAGCAGAGCTTTAGCACCTCAGATGTGAGCAGCTGGTTGTTTAGAAGTGAGGGTGTGCACAATAAGCTCAACTCTGGACTCAGCACAGCCAGCAAAGCCCCTCTCAGCTCACATGGCGTCCTTTGCTGTGGGAGGCCTGGAGGACTTCAGTGAGACTGGACTGACTCCTGTGGGCTTCATTAGCTCTTGGCATCCCCGGGCAGGCTCCAGAAGAAGCCCAGCAGAGCTCAGGGTGAGTGCTGGCTGAGCCAGCAGAGACTGAAAGTGCCTCTGGGTTTCCCCGAGGAAAAACTCTTGGTTTGCTATTAGTAAATCACCCTCCTCTGTCTGGGTTTGTTCTCCTCCAGCTGCTTCAGCTCTGCTTGCAGCAGAGGGGGCTGGACTGGGACAGTCCCCTCAACAACCACTGAGCTGTTGCCACTTGGAGATCTTTACAGATTGATGCTTTTGTTTCTTGTTCTCATCCAAAATCCCCCGGAAGGCGAGGAAGAAAGCACGGCGAGGTTCAGCTGAAGGCAGCTTCAGCTTCCTCCACCCACCTTCCACTCTTTATCTTGCATCCTGCCTTCCTAAGATGCCCCAGGCTTAAAAACCAAACCCCAAACCAATCCTGGAGCAGAGAAGCAAGCAATGGTGTGGGACCAGGTCCAGGCTCTGTCTCCAGGGACACTGGAGCTCGGGGGGATGAAAGCTGCTTGACTGTCCTAGTTGTGGGGTGTAGGGGGGTGGCTGAGATGTGGCACAGAGCCCCAGCACTGATGGAAGCTGGGAGGTGGCATCCAAGATAATGATTATATCTCTAATTACAGTCGTGTTACTGCATTACAATAATGATATATATTTGTGATGTTACCTCAGCGATAGGAATGGGTGGTTTTCCTGGCTTGGGGGTAATTAAAGACTCTCTACCTCCAAAGGAAATGACTTTTTAGAGTTCAACTGTTTTGTTTTCCTTAGTGTGTTTTCTCTCTCTACCCCGACAGCTCCAAGTTCCACCTCAACAGGTGCAAAAGTGACTTTGCTGCCCTGAAAACTCCTCCTGCCCGTGGCTGAAGGTGGTGTTGTGCCTGCTAGGGAAGCATTCAGCTTCTCAGGAGCTGTTTCCACGTTGATGTTTGAAGCTGTCGTGGGTTAAATTGATTTGGGAACAGGGAAATTCCTTCCTCCAAACCCAATCCCTCTTTGGCCTGGAGCCAGGTGGTTTTACACTGGAGTGAGAGCGCCGGCCTGTGGGATTCACCAGCAGAGAGCTGGGGGTTGATCCTCCAGTGGAAGTTGGAGGTTTGTGATCTCTGGGTGGGGTGTGGGGGTGTGGGGTGTTTTGTTCTGGGTGGTGCCAGGGGTAACTGTGCTCCCACTGCATGGTAAGTAATGTAGGACTTTGGTTTCTCTGCCCTTGGCAGTCGTTTCTTTGTCACCTCACGTTCTCAGCCCCTTTCACTGTTAATCCTCAATGCTTAGAAAAATAAGAGGAAAGCAGAAGGCACCATTCAGCCTCCCCAGAGTGCCCAGTGGGAAGCTGGGAGCAGTTATGGCTTTGCTTCCTCATGTCATGGCTAAAGAAGGGCAGTGGGGAGCAGTCAGAGCTTCACACCCAGCAGTGGTGCTTCCCTGGTGGTGAGCAGAGCTACAGCTGCTGGGTTTTCACCTAAGTTTGTAACCCCAACAAGCAGCAAAAATCTTCCTGCTGGTCTGGTGCATCCCTTCTGCAGCACGAGCTGCTTTCCTTGGTGTCAGGAGTTTTCTGCTTGCCAGTTCACCAACCACAGCTGAACTGGGTGGTGTCTGGGTGGCTGAGAAGCAGGAGTGATGCTCCAAAGAGTCTCCTCCTGCTGCTGACTGACTGAAGGGTTTTCTCTGGTCCCTCTGGGTGGAGCTGGCTAGGAAGCAGAGTGTATGGGGTCAGGAGATCTTGCACCTCCATCTGCTGACTGCTGCTGTACTTCTGATGCCCAAATTTAACCTGAGGTTTGTAGACTGCCAACCACCAGGAACAGGTTGGGATGAGGAGCTTTGATGGTCATTGTGAGCTCACTTGATAAAAACCCTCTCATGAAACTAGAAACTCAAAAGGCCTGTGAGTTTTAGCTTATGGTTTATGTTGGTCTCTTGGGAACTTTCTCTGTAGCTGCACAGACCTCTGGCTGACCACGAGGAGTTACCAGTTCTTTAAATAACAACTGTGTCATGTACCAGTGCAGCTTGTGCAGGGTTGTGGTGCTGACTCACAGGCCTGATCACCAGGATGGTGGCAGGTTGGTGAAACCAGACAAGGCCAGAGTTTGGGTGGATTAAAGTCTTTAAAATAGAGGGGTTTTTTTTCCCCTTGGCACTCGTGGGAGAATGAGCAGGGAGGTGACACTGGCCATGGGGAGGTTGGAGCAGCCCACTGGTGGCTGCTGGTGGAAGTCATGACCTTCTATGAGGTGGAGCCTCATCGAGATGCTCTCTTCTTATCTCACTCTTGAGCTCACTAGGAAAATGGGCAGGCAGATGAGTTCAGAGCTGTGTTAGTTTTCACCACATGATGGTTACATCATTTCTGCTCGTCCTGCCTTCATTGGTTGGTCTGGGTTTTGGGGTTTTTCTTATTTGACTTCTAGATTTAAAGGGGGAAAAAGTGGGGGTGGAGGGAAACTTAAGCAAACTGGCATTAAGAAGTATAACCTTGATGATTATAGCTCAGCCACTTGCTGACCAGGGAGGCACCAAACCCCCAAGAGGCTTTTGTTTGTCCCTTGCCTTTAACTTGAGGGGAAAAGTCGTGTTTGTGTTTGTTCCCCATACCCAAGAAAGTCACCCAGCAGGCAGTGGTGGTTCCAGAGCAGATGTGCTCTGGAGTTTGAGTGTGATTGGGTTGTTCTTGATGACTTTGACTGGATTTGGGTTCAAAATCCCATCTTTTGACTGCTAATTTCTGTCCTATAGATCATGTCTATACACAGCTCAGTTTCTCAGTCCAAATGCTGCTCTGCCCTCAACTGACAGTGTGAGCTGGGCACTGGCCAGACAGCTCCAGCTTATCTGCTCTCTTCTTATCACATTATAATCCATCTCTGATGATATTTGATCTGTTTTTGGGTTTGGGTTTGTTTTTTTTATCATTACTTTTTGTACTGGATAGGGTTCACTTGTACCTGGGTCACTCACTGGGGTGTTTTGTTGGTGACTGAAGTCAGTGGTGTCCAGCAGAGCTGTGCTTGATGCTCTGAGAGCCTTTATGGCCAGAGAGCTGCTTTGGTGACAGTGGGGACCATGCTCCTTGATAGCCTCTCACAGCAGAGTGAAAAAGGCAGTGAACAGTAAAGTAAAAAGTGTGTTGCTGGTGCAGCCCTAAGTGGAGCAGATCTCATGCTGGCTACAGAGAAATGGGAAATTGTCTCAGGATGTTGAGCAACCAGGTGACAAAACAGCAAATAAAATCTAGTGCTGCTGAAAGGAAAGTTGTGTGATGCTGGACGAAACTCTGCTTAGGGTAGAGGAGCTGTAAATCAGCCTCAAGGTGCTGAGGGGGCTGGGACATCTCAGTGCTTGGGAAAGGATGAGAGCCCTGGGGCTGTTCAGCTGGAGAAGACCAAGAGGGGATCTTCCAAGTGTTTATCTAAAGGGCAAGGGGTAAGAGGATGGGGCCAGGCTCTTGTCAGAGGTGCCCAGTGACAGGACAGGGGGCAATGGGCACCAATTGGAACCCTAGAGGTTCCACTTGAGCAGGAGGAGAAAGTTCTTCGTGTGAGGGTGTCAGAGCCTGTCCCAGGCTGCCCAGAGAGGTTCAGCACCACAGCTTGGAAACCCCTCCAGGGGTCACGGGGACTCCACCTCTGCCCTGGGCAGCCTGGGACAGCCCTGGACAGCCCTCAAGGGGATAAAATTGTTCCTGGTGCCACCTGAGACTGTTGCCTCTTTACTCATTCCATGTACTATGTTGCTTTGAGCCAGCCACCTGCCAGCACCTTCCAGTGTCCCCTCCTCTTGCACCAGGAGCACACGGTTCCCTTTTCACATCCCCCTCACTCCTGGTGCCCGGGCAGAGCTGAGGCCCTGACCTGGCCCCCTCCTGCTGCTGCAACGTGGGGCTGGGAGCAGAGCCACGTGCTGATGGCCACCACACAGGTGCTCCCAACCTTTCCAGTGTCATCTCTGTCCTCACCAGAGTCAAAACCCCGTGTGAGCTACAACCTTCCCACACGCCCGTGGCACGGGGCCGTCGGGGCCAAGGCCAGCACGTTGCTCTGGCAGGGTGGCTCTTCTTGCACCCACTCTATTTTCCAGGTGGGAAAACTGAAGCTGATTGAGGTTTCTCTCACTGAACATCTTCTGAGCTTCCCACACTACTTTGTGTCTCATTTTTTCCCCTCTGAAGCTAAAAGGAGCTCTGGTGGTTTGCATGGGGCTGTCCTGCTCCCCGTCAGCTGTCAGAGAGCTCTCACGGGGGCAGGTGAGCTGCTGCCTGTTGCAGCAGAGTGTTTTTCCCTTCTCTAGACAGCGTTTGGCTTTTCTCCCCATCAGAGAAAGGTAAAAGAACTTCGAGAAGACATTAAAAATGTTGAACAGGGGCTCGAGAGGCATCATCAATGCAAGTGCCACCACACGCTGCTCTGGTGTGGTCCCAGTTATGGGGGGAGGTAAGCCCAGAATTAAGTTGATTGTTTGGTTTTTAAATGACTTTTTTTTTTTTTATCATATACAATAGGAAATGAAAAAATCAGTGGGTTTTTTTCATAGCTCTGAGCCAATTACAATGTGCTTTGTGGTTGCCAGGGATTAGCAGGGCTTGCTGGGGCACAGATGATCTCCCCAGGCTCCTGTAGGGCTGAGGTGCTGGAGTTTGGGTTTGTTATTCAGAAGGGATTTTTAGAAAGAGAAGGCTTTCTGTGTTCCAGCATTCTGTGGGACTCACAGCTTTTTTTTTTCTCCAAAATATTTACTCTTTTATAAATAATCTAGAAACGACCATTGGCATTAAATAGACCCTAACACCATCACAGTATTGTACATTTCACAAGGTAACACTTCAAATGGTCACAGGCAAAAAAACAATACATCTTCCAAGAAGGTGCAAAGGAAATATCAGAGCCCAAAGCTTCATCTTAAAGAAATGACTGTTTAAAATCCACCCACGTTTGAGCCTTGGTTCAGAATCTCTTGGAGCCTCTTGGGTGGCACCGTTGGCTCTGCCTGGCACAGTAAATCACAGCAAGGTCTGAGTCCTCTGGCTGTCCTCTGGCCATGCTGCTGGTAACGAGGAGATGTGAGGGTGTGGGGTCAGTTGTCAGTAAAAAGGGCAATAATTTGGCTCAGCTTTGGGAAAACAGGACCAAAATGGGGACTTTTTTATTTAAATAGCAAGTCCTTCAGGGCCACCTTATGCTCCTAGGTCAGCGTGGCTTGAGGCTTCTTGATACTCACAGAAATTAGTCACTGCTCAGCTGGCTTTTCCTTCAGCAATATCTAATACTGTGTCACCTACTGATTCTTCAACTGAATCAACAAGTTTTCAGTCAGGTTTGGACTTCTGGAGGTTTTTTGTTGCTTAGTTTTTCTCCAGCCCTCACTGAAATCAGCAGGAGCTTGTGCAAATCACTGCTTTCAGTGACATAACAACAAAAAATATATAATAATTGGGCCAAACCCCCACCTATAGTCCAGTGCAGGGCACCAAGATGCTGAAGGGAGTGGAGCATTTCCCCTGCTGAGAAGAGCCTGAGAGAGCTGGGGCTCTTTAGCCTGGAGAAAAGGAGACTGAGGGGGGAGCTCATTAGTTTCTATCAATATGTTAAGGGTGAGTGTAGGGAGGATGGAGCCAGGCTCTGCTCAGTGTCATCCAGTGAGAGGATGAGAGGCAATGGGAGCAAGTTGGAGCACAAGAGGTTTAGGGGAAACACAAGGAAAAACTTTTTCCCAGTGAGGGTGCCAGAGCCTGGCAGGGGCTGCCCAGGGAGGTTGTGGAGTCTCCTGCTCTGGAGACATTCCAGACCCGCCTGGATCTGTTCCTGGGTGACCTCATCTAGGTGACCCTGCTCTGGCAGGGACTAGATGATCTTTTGAGGTCCCTTCCAACCTCTGACACTCTGATTGTGTGAAGGTGAAGATGTGCAGTCCTGGCAGTGCCCTGGGGAAGGCCAGCACTAGCAGTCCATGCTGTCCTCCTTGGGCACGTCTCCGGAGCATTTTGTGACGTAGGTGAGGCTGAGCATCTGGCTGCTGTCCTGCATGTCCTGCTTGGACAGGCGCCTCCTGAACTCGTCCGTGGTGAAGTAGTAGATGATGGGGTCCACGCAGGAGTTGAGGCTGGCCAGGCACAGAGCCACGGCGTGGAAGGTGGAGATCAGCTTGACGCAGCCGTTCTGAATGAGCTTGGTCTTGACGAAGAAATCCAGGGGGAAGCTGATGTGGTAAGGAGCAAAGCAGACCAGGAACACCAGGGCGCAGGTGAGGATCATCTTCAAAGCCTTTTTTTTCTCCCCGAGGTCGTTTGAGGCGGAGTTTTTTGCCTTCAGGGACAAGACAGTCTTCCAGGAGCAGTAGAGGATGATGAGCAGCGGCGTGACGAAGCCCAGCAGCTCCCCCGTGGTCACGATGGTGATGGAGATGGGGAGGCCGACCTGGTTGACGGGGAGATCCACGAAGCAGGCGTTTCGGGCACCCATTTGGAGCCTGAGGAGGGGGAAGGGCAGGCAGGCCACGCAGACCACCGCCCAGCCCACCATGCTGATGTAGACGTCGCAGATGCGCCTGCAGTTGCTGAACCTGAAGGGGTGCATGAGGAACAGGTAGCGCCTCACGCTGATGCAGACCAAGAAGTAGATGCTGGCGTACATGTTGACGTACTTCAGGTAGAAGCAGAACATGCAGAGGGGTTCTCCAAACTCCCACTTCCTCGTCAAGTAGTAGAAGATCCTCAGGGGCAAAGACAAAACCTGCACCAGGTCGGCGATGGCTAAATTAATCATAAATATCACAGCCCTTTTAGTCTCCTTCATGTACCCGTAGAAGACCCACAAAGCTAACGTGTTCCCAATGAGTCCTGGGATCAGGATTAAAGTGTAAGTAATCACATAGAGCTTGAGGTCTAGTTCAGAGACGGTGGAGTTGGTCATGGTTGTGCTGCAGGTGGGTGCTCGGCCCCGTTCCTCACTCCTGTCCTGCAGCCAGGTTGTCCTCACGCCGTCCCTGCTCGACCAAAACCCTTCACCCCTGGCATTGGCCTGTGAGGCTTCGCTCACCACGCCGAGGAGGGCCCGAGCTGTGGGGTGGGTGAGTTAGTGGGAGTCCTGCTGGTGTGCTATGCTCATGCTGGTTGTCAGCAGTCACCAGAGCTCCTCCTGCCTGGCAGGGTTGAGAGGGAGGGCGTCCCCTCGGAGCGGCGCATCCTCCTGATGCTGGTCCTCCCGGAGCTGCACCTCGCTCACCTTTTGGGGGGCATCTCAGCCACTTCTCTCAGTGCAGGAGTCTGACAACTGCCCTGGCCCTGCAGCTGGAAGGCAGAAAGGTGTAGTCAGAACACTGTGGGAGATGTGGGTGCCATAAACCAAACTAGGCAGGAAAGCTTGGAAGAGCAGCAGGAGCAGCTCCCTGCAGAAGCCTGTTGCTGGTGGCATCTCTGCTCCTGCCTGGCAAGCTCCCTGGTGCCCCAGTCCCACTGACCAGGTGCCTCCCCTTGCTCCTGGAGAACTCCTTTATTCCTCTTGGCTTCCCAGATCCCCGCACCATCCCCCCAGACATGAAGGGGGAAGGACAAGGTGCAGTCCCAGCACTTTCTGCCTCTCCCTGGGGCTGCAAACCCTGCAGCACGAGGGCTCCCAGAAAGAGAAGTTGCTCACCCAGGACACCCATAAATGCCCCTGCCAGAGCAGCTGCTGTGGGAGCGAGGGGTAAAAAAAACCACAGCAGTGTGAGAAACTGCACTTTGGAAATCCCAAGTGGTAACGTTGCAAAGTTCACCCCAACACACTGTATGTGAAAACCAGCAGATGCTAAAAAAGACTCCAGAAAGAGGAAATTCGGTTTCATTTTTGTAGCCAGGCTTTACAAACTAGGGCTTGTTCATCCTCCTGAAAGCTGAGCATGTGTTGTGTATTTTCTGTCTGCTGATGGGCAGCTGTAGAGCCACACAAACCAGTGCAGGAGCTGAGGAAACACCCTTGGGGCTGGCAGGCAGCAGGGCTCAGAGCCCTCCACAGCCTGGCTCCTCACCTGAGGATGGTTATCAGGGTCAACCCCTCGTTAGCAAATCCTGGGGAGTTTACCCCAGGAAGCAAAACCCCCAGCAGCTTATAAATCCCAGCTGCTTGGGGGAGAGCAGCTCAGGACCAGGTGCTGCTTGTTGGTTCTACCTCGTGTTTTGTCTCCTTCTTGGAGCTCAGGGCATGAGGGAACCCTGTGGTTCTTCCTCCCAGGGTGAGGAGATCAGGCTGATGGATCCTGCCACCCAGCACCACCCTCCCAAGCACTGCTGCTGGTCCAGGTGAGCAGTGGGTTGGTTCATGATGGGCACCCCGTGTTTGGTGAGGGGCTGGTGTTTCTGCTGTGGAAACACACTGATCTGGTGGCAGGGCAGGGTGGTGCTGACCTGGCCCCTGGTTTTCTGGCTGAGCCCTTTTGCAGGGAGGCTGGAGTGTGCTGCTGATTGGAACTTCATTGCTATTTTTATCCCCCCCCTGTGGCCTAAAACAAAAGGAGAATGTGCACAGGGGTGATTTCAAGTTGAAATGTAGTTTCCTGCTGAAGTTGTGCAAGTGAAGGTGGAGCAGTGGTGGCTCTGACCCTCCCAAGGGGAGGAGGTGGGGACAGGGGAGCTGAGCAGGGCAGTGGTGTCTTGGGCTGGGCTTCTCCAGGAGCCACTTGTGTTCTGCATCATCCCAAGTGCTGCTTTGCTATTTTGGCAGAGATAATAATGAGTAGTAATGATTAAAAGGTGTTAACTGAATACAGAAATTCTGGAAATACAAGCTGGCCGTTGCATGTTGTTTTTTAGATCTTGTGAAAAACATTTTGGGGAGTATAAAGTCATTTTCTCACTTTTCTTCCCTGAAAAGGTACTCTGGTAGATTTTTGGGGGTTTATAGTCTCCTCCCTAGGAAAAAACATTGCCTCTTGCTGTGCTCATTGTGGAGATTTCTCTCTCTTTTTTTTTTTTTTCCTTTGGTGGCATCTGCTTTTGTGCATCCTCAGGGCATTTTGCTGGGCTTGTCCTGACCCACCCACTGTTTCCTGAGTTTGAGGCAGCAGCACTTCCCAGCCTGGGTACCAGCATCTTTCCCTCATCCAGCATGTTCCCAAAGCTGCTGGGAGCAGCTCTCTCATTTTGCCTGTCCTGCAGCAATCCTCTGGTCATCTCCTTGCTGTGGTTACCTGGAAGGTGCTGAATGTTTGTCCAAGAGGGGAAAAGCAGCAGCACAGCCAGGATTTTGCAGGTTGGGACTGTGGGTATTGGCACAGAGAGCTGAAAAGGCTTCTATTTGTTCTTTCATTAGCTTCTCATCATTAACTGAGGGTTTCCCTGACCGTGGCTGTGTGGGGAGAAGCAGCAGAGCCACTGGCTCCTGCTCGGGGGAGAATTCCCCCTCTGGCACTGGCTGTGGGGCTGGAGCCCTCAGTAGGAAGAGGGGCTGGTGAGTCAGGCAGGCAGCCAGGGCCACCAGAGGGGATTTTGAAGGGTAAATTCCAAGTATATACAGGAAAAGAAGAAAGGCTTTGCTTTAATGTCACGTGAAACACGCCGCTTTTAATCCTTTGCAAAGCTCTTCTCCTCTCTTGTTAGTATTTATCCTGGTTAGAGAGGGATAATAAACCCAGAGCAGCAATGCCCATAACCCTAACCCCCCAGCCCTCTTCTTCCTTCCTACCTCACACCCCCTGATGTCCCTGGTAGACGCTCACAGCAGCGAGCACCCAAGCTGTGAGTTTTCCACCCAAGCTGTGAGTGAGTTTTCCACCCAAAGCATCACCGAGGGCACTGGGCTGTGAGCAGTTGCAGTGGCCCAGATAACTCTGCCTTCATTTTTTTTTTTTTTTTTTGCAATGAATTGGAAAGCTGTCAGTGGAAAGTCAGTGCAGTGCCTCTTACATGCTCTGTTCCTTGCCAAAGCCATCGGACAAATACAGCGAGAGGAACCCGAGTGGGGGGTAAATCCACCCAGTTACCCCAGTGCTTGTGGAATGGGGCTGTGCAGCCTCACAAAGTCCTTTCCCAGACCAGTCAGGCCGTGGGGCTGTGATTCAGAGCCACCCCAGCTGGTCCCATTCTCAAACTCAGCTTCTGGCCACGGGTGTAAAGCAGGGTTTGAAACTTCCCGGGTGTCTCTTCAGCCTCGAGCCTCCTCTCCCTCTGCCCTGGGTCCCCAGTTGAGCTGGCTCAGCTGATCACAGCAGGTAACTCCAGCTCTGGGCTTAGCCTGTGCCTCTTTGGGTCCCCTCGTTTGCTTTTGGAGGGCGCAGGGGTCAGGGGGTTGACTCTGCAGCCACCCTCCAGGGTGTCCCCATCCCCTCTCGGTGCCGCTGCCTCCAGCGCGAGAGCTGCCGAGTGTTGCCTCAAACAAAATTCGACCCCCCAAATCACCCCCCAAACCACTGGAAGCCCTTCACCTGATATCACCCAGGGGCCAAAAAGCTTCTGGGCCCTACCTTTGCCGTGTCAGGTCCCGTGGGTGCCAGCAGCAGGTCCCCTCTCCTCGCGACGCCCAAAGCAAAAGCGCAACTGCCGGAAGCAGCCGCGGGAGCCCGCGTGGGAGGGGAGGGGAGGGGAGAGAAAGGGGGGCCCCCCCAACCCCCCACCCAGCTCTGCTTTCCTTGCTGCTCCTCCCAGCCCCGCCAGACCCTTTGGTTTTTTGGTGGCTGTGTCCTCCTGAAGGTGCCGTTGGGTTTGGGGTGGTTTGGAAGGTGCTGGGGGGGTTTGGGGGACTGGGCACCCTCCCCCCCCAGTGAGAGCCCCTTGCTGCTGAGGATCCAGAGCTGATGGGGCTGGTGATGCAAGAGGCTTCATTGATGTTTTCCTCTCCCTTCCCCAGCTTGCTGGGCATGGTTCTTTTGCTCCTCTTGGGATGTTTCTACCCATGGTGTTTCAGGGGGGCTTCAGAAAGTCATAGAATCATCATGGTTGGAATCCTGCATCACAGAGTCCAACAGGAACAAAAACCACCTAAATCCCCCCAAACCTAAACACCCCCAAACCCTTGGAGCTGAGCAGGGTCTGATTTGGGCTTCTCCACAGTTGTCATTCTCTCCTTTGATGGATTTCTCCAGCTCCCATGGAGCAAAACAGGGTTGGAGCCAAGGCCTCTTCCCTCCCAGAGGAATGCTTGTGCCCATGGAGTGTGTTGCCCATCACCGTGGCCAGCTGGTGGTGGCCATCAACAGAGGGCAGTGGTGGCCACAGCACACCCGTGGTTCTGAGCAGCAGCACTGCTGTCCTTGTCCATCTGGGGACTCTCCCTCAGCAAGTGTTCAGAGTGATGCTTTTTAAGATCAAGGGATTGAGGATTCTGGACTCAACTGCTTATTTTGAGAAAGTGGGTTTTGTTTCACTATTAATTTTAGATTTAATGGCTACTTTTTATTGATGTTTAGTTTTTCCTTGCATGTCTCCTGAGGAAAACGGGGTTTATTTTGCAGCAGGGCTCAAGGAGAAGGGTGTTACTGGTGCCCAGGGGCTGCCCACTGTGGTCTGCTCTGGTGTCCCCAGCACAGCAGTGGGTGCCAGTTCCAGCAACACCTACTCCTTTAAAGCAGCATTGATTTCCTGACCCAAAATCCCAGCTGGTAGCCGGGGTTTGTAGCTCTCTGATCTCACAATCCCAGATGATAGCTGGGGTTTGTAGCTCTCTGGACTTCTTTTTATTGTGGTTTATAGAAAATTAATCTCCTGGGCACATCGTGGGGTTTTATAGCCTCCCAGGGGGCTGGGTTTGGCATCCCTGTGGTGGCACAGCCCCTCCTGTGGGTGCTTGGCCTGTTTCAGTAGCTGATGCTCCTTCTAGGGAGAGCTTTTAGCCTTTTGTGGAAGCCTGCTAATTACTTAATGTGCCTTAATTAATCTTGTGGAGGAGCTGGAGCTTTCAGAGCTGTGGGATCTTCTCCACAGAGTTGTCCCCTGGGTGTGGGGGTGGATTCATCTGGTGATGCTTTTGGAGCAGCATCAGTAGGGGTTGGGGTTTTCTTGCTTACATGAGGCTTGTGGCCGTTGTGGGGTCTCCTGGGGATGTGTTGAGCCCTCTGTGGAGGGTCCTGACTCAGCTCACATTAGTCCTGGAGTGTTTTCCTAGTTGGAGGATGCAAAATTCTCTCTGTGCTTGCCTGTGCCCAGTGCTCTCGTGCTTTGCAAAGTGTTTTCACCACAGTGATTGAAAGAAAAACCTTTAAATTTCCTCCCCAGCACAAAAATCCTGTGCTGTGGAACCTGGCTGTGCCCAGGCTCTGCTCCTGCCCCTCCAGCCTTTCCCTGTGTGACTTCCCCACCTTCCACAGCGACTGTGGAGCTGAGGGGGAGGGTGATTTGGGCACCACTTAGACAACAAAACTGCATCTGCTCCTGTGAATAACGGCAGTGCCACCCCCAGCCCAGCTGAGCAGCCCCCCGAAGGGGCTCTGAAGATGCTATCTGTATTTTTTCACTTCTTTTCCTCAGCAGCCGTGTGAGGGGTGCTCAAATTTGCACTTTCATTTCCTCAGAAGCCGGGCTGTTTATAAGAAGGCCCAGGCAGCTCCTGGGGCAGCGAGTGCAGTTACTGTACAGGGAGGGATCCTGTGCTTTTTTGTGCTTCAAAGGCACCTTTCAGAGCACAAACCATATCCTGTTGTGCTGGTGCTGTGCTCAGCTGCAGCACCACCAGCACCCAGCCCCTTTCCCAGCACACCGGGCAGCGTCGCTGCGGCAGTGCCAGCTCAGCCCCGAGGGTGCCCTCCCCACTTTGCCTCTTACTGGCACCCAAAAACCAGTTGCTGAGTTGTCTTGTCCCCCAGTACAGGGCACGCAGTGGCAGGGCTGGCTGGAGACTCCCAAACTTGACATAGGTGGTACCTGTGGAGAGCAGGAGAGCTTGGAGCCGAGCACTAAACCACAGAGTAGTTATTTTGTAGTAGAAGAGAAAACTTTATCTAATATTTTTATTAAGAGGTTCCCTCACAGAAGGTTGGAGCCGGGGGGGTTGGGCTCTGCTCCCAAGGAACAAGAGGAACCTGCCTCGAGTTGCCTCAGGGGAGGCTGAGGTTGGGGCTGAGGAACAATTTCTTCCCCTCCAGGGCTGTCCCAGGCTGCCCAGGGCAGGGCTGGAGTCCCCGTGACCCCTGGAGGGGTTTCCAAGCCCCCCCTGGAGCTGTGGTGCTGAGGGGCACAGGTCAGTGGTGCCCAGCACTGGGGGGACAGTTGGACTATGATCTTGAAGGTCTTCTCTAACCAAACTGATTCTGAGACTCTCTAGTTCTGTTTTTTTCTGGTTTCATCCTGTATTTCTGTCATAATTTTTCCATTAGTTCACACTTGTGCTTGACTTTGTAGGAGCTGCTCAGGCAGAACCAGCCAAGGGCTTCTTGCCTGATGGTTTTGAATAATTCCTGAGAGTAGGCTGTGTGTCTGTCTGTCTGGGTGGTGACCCAGGAGGCACCCTGGGAAGGGCACTCACGGGGCAGGCCCCTGCAGGGTGGAAGGAGCTGATGGGCAGTGGCTCTGAACTGGTGCTGCCCTGTTGAACACCAGGGAGTTGTTGGGTTTCCCGGGGTGGTGCTGAGCCTGTGGATCAGAAACCTGGCCCTGGGGTCTGATGAAATCATGAGTGTCTGGAAAACAGCTCCCGGGTTTGGCGTGGCTGAAAGCAGCCAAATTCACTGCGGGTTCAGCTGGAGCTGTCACAGTTTGTCCCTTTGCTCTTCCCCCTCTTGTGGGTGGGTGGATGGAACAGCAGCTCCTCGGTGAGTTAACACCCTGCCAAAATACCATCAGAGTCTGAGTGTTGCTGCTGGGGAGGTGCTGCCAGCTCTGCCCAGAGCTTTTCCAGAGGAAAAGTTGCTGTGGTGGGGCTGGACTGGAAGCAAGGGGTGGTGGAGGGAGGAAAAAGTTCATTTTTAGTGGAGAAAGAAGCAACTTTCCCTCTCTCGTTCCCCGTGGTGCCCTAGAAAGTGTTGTGCCCAAGGGGTGTCTGCTTAGATGTTCTGAAGCACTGCCTGGTTGCTGCTGGTCTCTTCTCATGGGTCATTACTGATGGAACAAGAAGGGATGGATTCCAGCTGCACCAGGGGAGGGGCAGACTGGGCATTAGGAAAGAATTTTTCACCAAAGGAGTAGCCAGAGCCTGGCACAGGCTGCCCAGGGAGGGGATTGAGTCACCACCCCTGTGTTTCAGGGGTGTTTGGATGTGGGTTTGAGGGACATGGTTTAGGGGTGAATTGTGTAGAGTAGGGCTGATGGTTGGACTGGATGATCCCATGGGGGTCTTCCATCCCTAATGAATCTATGGTGCTATAATTTGAGGTGTACATAGGTGTATGTGGACGGGCACACACATAAAAGCAACTAAGCACCTAGTTAAAGCCAGATGGTGGCACAGCTCTGAGAGCAGACACTGGGCATAATGGGAATATTTTGCAAGCACTTTGGAAAAAAACTACTCGTGATGCTAAAATAGGTGTTGAGAGAGTTTATTTCCTCCCGAGTTTGAAGCTTGAAGGGCTGTACTTGGGTCAGTTTTGTAAACTTTCCTCAGTACCCAGCGAGGGCTGGGACCTTTTCTGGGTTTTAAAGCTTGGACAGGGGGTGGCAGTGGCACCAGGTAGTCCTCCCTTCTGCAGCTCAGGCCGGGTCCCTGCAAGCTGATGTGCCCTGGGAGATGTTCTCCATCGTTCCTCCTCTTCACTGGTGGCATAGCCAGCTGCAGGCTGTCTTCCAAGTGTTTGGCACCCCATAACCAGCTCCCAGGACCTGGATGAGCTCCCTGGCTCAGCTCTGGGGGCCTTTTTGATAGCCCAGTTCACTTGAAACCCCCTTTGAACACTGATGTAGATTAATGCTCTTGGGTTGATATATGCAGGAGAAGGTACAGTCTTACAGTCTAGTCTAGGTGCAGATGATTGATCTTTTTCCCAATGGAAAGAGGCTCCATTCCCCTGGAGATAATGAACTGTCCTGATCCAGGGCCTCACGTGAGCAGGTAAGCTGCTGTCAGACACGAGGGGCTGTGTGTGGCTGTGCTCAGGGCTGAAGCTGCTCCCATGCTACCTCCTGGAGCTGCACCAAGGCTCAGCCACCCACAGCGTGGGAGCCAGGAGGAGTTTCTGAAAGGAGAAATATGTAGAAGCACTGGAACAAGAGGAGGGAGAGGGGCCCGGACCCTGGCCCAGGAGTTGGGCTGGCATCGGCGATAGCGAGCTGGGGCACTTTACTGGTATCACAACAGAGAACACTGTCAGACAAAGAGCTTCGACAGCAGCCACCCAACCTTTGGGCATCAGCGTGTCCTTCTAAGTCAGATCCTGTTGCACGCAGTGAGTCGAGGTGGATTGGGAGCCCTCAGACCATTTCCACTCCAGGAGCACCCGCACGGGCGGCCGTTGCTTCAAGAGATGGACTCCAGCAGAAGCTCGTCGGGCGGCGCGGGTGGGATCTCCATGCTGTTTATTCGCCCAAAGAACTTGGAAAGAGACCAGAGCTGGAAGCGCGGGAGGTTCCTCCTCTTCCCGCGGCCGCTCTCGCCGAGGGAGAGGCCGCGCCCGGGGCGGGCGAAGCGGGCGAAACGTGCTCGCAGGGTGGCACAGCTGTGGTGCAGCAGCTGGGCCTGGAACTCGGAGGTCATGAAGTAGTAGAGGACGGGGTCCAGGCAGCAGTTGAGGCTGGCCAGGCAGAGGGAGATGGGGTGGAAGCGGAGCGTGCCGCGGTGCAGGGCGCAGTCGCGGATGATGTTCTCGATCACCATCATGAAGAAGGGGAAGTTGATGTGGTAGGGGGTGAAGCAGACGAAGAAGACGGCGGCGCACATGGACACCATGCGCAGGGCCTTCTCCTTCTCCCCCGCGTTCTGCGGCCGCGCCGGGCACTCCCGCAGCGACCGCCGCATCTTCCAGGTGCAGCAGGCGATGATGCCGAAGGGGATGACGAACCCAAAGAGCTCCGCCACCGTCACCAGCGCGATGGAGGCTGCCGGGCTCAGCTGCTTGACCCCCAGGTCGGAGAAGCAGGTGTGGGTGCTGTTGGACAAGGTCGGGCTCCTCACGACGGGCAGGGGCAGGCAGGCGGCCCCCACGAAGAGCCAGACGGCCGCGCTGATGGCCGCGTCGTAGCGCCGCTTCCAGCCCTTGGCCTTGAAGGGGTGCAGGAGGAAGAGGTACCGCTGGATGCTGATGCAGGTGAGGAAGCAGATGCTGGCGTACATGTTGAGGTACTTCAGGTAGAAGCAGAGCAAGCAGGAGTGGCTCCCGAAGGGCCAGGTGGAGCTGATGTAGTAGTAGATCCTGAGGGGCAGCGAGAGGACGTGGGCCAGGTCGGCCACGGCCAGGTTGATCATGAAGATGACGGCCTTGCTCTTCTTGCTGATGAAGCGGCACAGCACCCAGAGGGCAGCGCTGTTGGCCAGCAGCCCGGGGATGAAGATGAGGGTGTAGGTGGTGGCGTACAGGGTGTTTTTGAAGGCGACGGTGTAGTCGGAGCAGTTGTGGTCGCTCTGCGTCATGACCGGGCTGCTGGAGGCACTGACTGTGGTGTAGGGCAGGTGGGTCATTGCTGCAGAGGGCAAAAAGAGGAGCTGTTAAGGCAAAGGTACCAGGATCTTTCCAGCTCATCTGGTCCCACCCCCCTGCAGGGAGCAGGGCCATTGCACCCAGAGCAGGGTGCTCAGAGCCCCCCCAGCCTCCCCTGGGACGGTGCCAGGGATGGGGCAGCCACCACCTCTCTGGGCAGCCTGGGCCAGGCTCTGCCACCCTCACAGTGGAGATCACCATCTTCAGTTCCTCATCACCCCAGCAGCCTCAAGGCTTTTTTTTTCCCCCATCAGGTAATTTTATTTTTAGATACTTCCAGTTTCCAGCTATTTTGATTCAGATGAGCAGGGCTGATGAGCTGTCACGTGTGGGTCTGTTGGGCCATCTTTTTGTCAGCTTTTGTGAGCAGGACTTGGCAACAGAGGCAGGAGGAGTTTGCTTTGGTCGGGTGTTTCCCCCTGGGGTTGTACTTCTCTTTAGAGTGGTTCCCTCCCGCCTCTCAGAGAACGGTTGAAATGGAGTATCAGGTTCCTATTTCATGTGGCACTGCAGACACTGATTCATTCCTCCTGACTCATTTCCTGCACTGCTGGCAAGGGCCATTGGCCAGAAGAAGTGTCTCTGTAGGTAGATATTAGTAACTCACACTCCGGTACTGAGGTTTTTTTTCCCTTCATGTTATATATATATAAAATAACCTTGGCAGCGTTTAGAGCTCTCGAGGGGCAACACAAGTGGCTGCTTTTTCAGCTTGTTAATCATTGTGGTACTTGGGCAAATCTGCTCCTCTTCCTTCACCAGGATGGCACGAGTAGGTGGAGGCCAGGTCCCTAAAGCACCCCCTCCCAGGCTGGTTTTGTCCCTCTGCTCTGTGATTCCCTCCCCCATAGGCAGCTCTGTGGTGGGGTGTCCCCAGCTGTCCCCATCCCTGGTCTTCTCAGAGCTGGGGTCACATCCCAGTGCTGGAGAGCACGGTGAATTTCTGGCACCCTGGAGGTTTGTGGCCCTTTTCTACCTGCTCTGTCTGCATCTCTGCTGCCCCTGTCTCCTCAGAGCTGTCTCACTGCCCCCAGTTTGTCCCTCCATGTGAGCTGCTTTGCCAGGAAGCCACTGAAGTGCCAATTCTCAGGTTCTTGGCTGCCTGGTGTCCCTTGGATGCCAAGCTCAGCATGGGTGCCCGGTGCTCCCGTGGAACACCAGTGCCATGGCAGCCCTGGAGGGTTGGGTACATTTGCAAGCTGTTCTATTTAAAGGCCACATTTCTGTTTAAACTCTGCCTGGTGGACACATGTTCTCTGGTTCAGTGACTCACAACTGTCCCTTTGCTGCTTGAAGTCCCCAGATGAGTTAGGACTTATTTACACCTCATGTGACAGCTGAAGGACCCGACCACAACCTCAGCCAGCCCGAGTCAGCTTCAGCCTGCTGACTCAAACCAGCCTCTGAACAGAGCCCTGTGGGGCAGAGGGATGTGCCTGGGATGTGTCTGCTGGGCCAGGAGGGTGATGGACACTCCTGCCACGGTGCCCAGCCTTTGCCAGCCCACTCCAGCTGACTGGCACGGGGCTGGGCTGAGGGTGGTGCCAGCCTGGCTGGGATGCCCAGAGAGCTGGTTGATTCCCCATCCCTGGAACTATTTGAGGTGAGGTTGGACAGAGCTCTGAGCAACTTGTTCTACTTGAAGGTGTCTGTAGATGTGGCGCTGAGGGATGTGGTTTAGTGGTGCCCTGGCAGTGCAGGGTTAACAGTTGGGGATCTTCAAGGTCCCTCCCAACCCAAACGATTCTGTCATTCTGTGGTCACTGCAGGAAGGGTTGAATGGTGACCTTAGTGGGTCCCTTCCACCCCACCCCATACTCTGATGGTGTGGTGCAGCCCACAGAGGGGAGGTTCCCCCTCACCCTTCATCTGCTAATTGTCCACAAGGTGTCAGAGTTAATCAAGATTTTGTTTCTTTTTAAAGTTGCTTTTGTCATCCCCAAGGGACTGGGGCTGTGCGAGTGGCAGGAGGTGGTGGTGTGACTATTCTCATGAGTTTTGTGTTGCCATCTTCTTGGATGATCCTGAAAAACTCCTGTTGCCAAATAACTTCTATTAGGGGAAAAAAAAAAGCTGGTATTTAGGGGCAGAAATGCCCTGAAAAGCTGCATTTTGATGAGGAGCAAGGAGCCAAAGGGTTATAAAACACAAGCAGTGGGAATGCAGGTGACATCCCATCCCCACCACCAGTGATGAACAGGAGATGCATGGCCCGCGGAGACAGAAAAAGGCTCTCCTGGGGCAGGGCACTGAGCAGGCTGCTCTGGCTGGCAGCAAAAGCACCAGTGCAGTTAATTGTCTACACGGGTGCTGGCTGCTCAGAGCAGGCTGCTTTCTGAGGATGAATGACTTCATTACCAAGTCATTAAAGCATAACGAGGTTAAACCCTCTCCTCAGACCAAATGTGCCCAGGCGTGTGCACGGGGCACTGCAGAACCACATCACCCTGCTGCCCCTCCTCCCTCTCCTAATGCTGAACCCCAGGCAGGCCCCTCACCCTCCACACAAACAGGGATCCCACTGGACACCTCCTGGGGTGGGCTGTGTGGAGCAGCAAGAAAGCAAAGCTGTTTGCTGCAGGGTGAGTGCAGAGCAAGGGCAGGAGGCTAAAACCTCCCCCCGATTTCATTGGCACGTTGCTGGGAGATGCCTCCTGCTGCAGTGTTCTTTTCAGAACACGAAATTGGAAATTTCATGTTTCCTTCAGGCCTAGAACTGTTATTGAGCTACTGGCTTCTACGTTTTAACTGGAGCCTGTGCTCCTGGGGCAGTTGCACTGAGGACACAATGAGACACGCACGTTACTCCTCCCAGATGGATGTTTGGAAACTAAACGTGGCGTTTCTAAGGGGAAAAAAAATAGATGTACATCTGGCTGGGACTGGGAAGCACAGCAACGTCATGGCAGAGTCCTGGCTCTTCCCAGCACGGCCAGCAGCAGGCAGGTTAATTGATCTGCTCAACAGTGCCTCTCTACCCTCTGCCCCCTGGGAGCATCTCACACTTGGGTGTGAAACCTCTGCAGTCAGAAGTGGAAAGTTCTACAGTTAGAGGTATTTTTTTTTTCTGGCTTTCTTCTTCCTCAAAAAAAAAAGAAGAGGCAGATCTGGGTTATCTGATCTGTTGTGATGCGAGATGTTTGTTTTGCACGGGTTATCTGATCTGTTGTGATGTGAGGTGTTTGTTTTGCACCACTAGCCTGGTTCTCACTGCTGCAGCGTGGGCACCCACCCGCCGTGGGATGCCAGCAGATCCACTGGGGCTCTTGCTCTGGGCTGGGTGGGGGCTGGTGATGCTCAGGAGGGAGCCAAGGACCCGGCACTTTCACCTGACACCAGAAAAACGTGCCCTTGAACACAACCCACGCTCTGACTTCACACATCCTACCCCTCTGGCTTGCTGCTCAGCTCCTCTGGATCTGCCAGCCCGACTCTGCTCCCCTCGGAGCCTTTCCCTTCCCAGTGACTTGAGGTGCCAGGTTCAGGGCCCACCCACTGCCAGCCAAACTGTCTGGGTGCTGTGTCCGGGTTCCTGCAGAGCTGAGGTGCTGGTGCAGGTGGGTGCAAGCCCCCGAGGGAGCTGACCCTCACACTGCTGCCCACAAAGGAAGTTCAGTGTCATCCAGAGCAGCAGCTGCAGCCTGAATGACTGAACTTCCAACTGCCTCGGGGTTCTCAGTAACAAAACCAAGTCCAAGCCCCCTCGCTGCTTCTGTCACCCCCCTCTCCGACTACTATTGAGTTGCAACAGGAGGAAATTAATATAAAAGCACTGGCCAGCATGGAGATATTTTTTTTTTGTATAGGAAAAAAACCCACAACCCAACCAAACAAATCAGATTAGCAAGTTTCCCTCGCTGCCAAGCATGATTTTAAAATCTATTCCTTGAGCAATCAGGTGAAAGGAGGAAAATGCTCCTGGTGATGCCCCTGGAGAGCCTCTCATTGCCCACCCTGTTAACATTTTGCTTTCTCCAGCACCAGCAATTCCCCAGAGAGGTTGGTGCATGAGGAAAGCTGCTGGTTTTCTCAAGATTCAAAGCACCACAAACCTCCTCCTGCCAAAACCAATCCCTGAGGGATGAAAACACCCAACCCAACCACGGCACCCCGCGCAGCTCACCTGTTTCTGGTGGGAACCAGCACCCAGAAGCCCAGGATGGCCGGGTCTAGGTGGCAGAGGGAGAGTTTTCCAGCAGCCTCACTGGTTTCTGGTGGGAACCAGCCCCCAGAAGCCCAGGATGGCCAGGTGTACGGCAGAGGGAGAGCTTTCCAGCAGCCTCACCTTGGGGAGCCGAGAGCCTCCGAAGCGCCGCGGTGCCGGCGGGAGGAAGTGGAGTGAGGCGGCTGCTCCCAGCCAGCCTTGTTTACATCTGCACGGCGACCTGAGTGACATCAGGGGTGCTGCAAGGAGCCCCTGGGGCGGCCTCCTGGCTCCCAGCACCCTCCTGCTTCTGGGGGGGACCTGCCAGCTGGGCTCCCCACGCCACCCAGCCCAGTCCCGGCCACGCGTGCGCACGGGCACCCCCAAATCGAGCTGCTGTACCTTTGTGCCGGGTGTTTGCTCTCCTGCTGCTCCACCACGATGGCTCAGCGCCTCTCGGGCTGCTGCAGGACTGAGCTGAGTACCTCTCTGTGCAGGGCACCCCTTCCTCCTCTCCCACTCTTCCTCCTTTCCGAGCCACGTGTAGAAGCACCCCCGAGGTCTCGGCTGGCCGGGAAGCTCGGCGTTGCTCTTGGCCCAGGTGGGGCTGTGGAAGGTCATTGCTGTGTGTGACCTTGGGCTGGTGGGTGCTCTGTTTCACCCAGTGCTAAGTCTGCCTTGTGCAGTCCAACTTCCCAGTGGCTTTTTATAGCTCTGGTGTGAGCCTTGCTTGACATTTCTCCCGGGCTACACAAGCAGGCAGCTCAGTTGACTGCAGCTCGCTGCCAGGGATGGCAGACTGGCACTTGGGAAACACTCCCAAGCCATGGGGTGCAATCCAGCCTTGATTTCACCTCAGGGGATAAGCTCATTAGTGAGGTGAGGACTTCACCCATTTGGAATGGTTTGGATTTTCAGAGAGCCACAGGGAATCTGACCTGCTTTGCCCCTTCAGGACCAGCCTCTGGCTTGCAGCACACGACTGTGCCTAGAGCTGGGCAGCTAAACCCTCTGCTCTGTCGTGGTTTGAGGATGTGAAGTAGAAATCACTGCAGCTACAGCTTGGCTTGGGGACGTCAGGCTGCTTGGGAAGCTCAGGATTCCAAAGCAAGTGGCTGATTCAAACAAGGGTGCCCTCCTGCAATGTGGCTGCTGCTTTTCCAGTTGCCCACGGAGGTTGGTAGAAGCCAGGAGAGTGTCAGATGTTTATTTTAAAGTGATTTCTCTGGGCTGTCAGGAGAAGCACCTGTGAGCCTGTGGAGTGGTTGTCAGCAGATGCAGTTTAGCTGATTCCTGAAGCTGTTCCCCAGCCCTGGGAACACGTTTGCTGGAATCTCTCCAGCCACAAAGTCCCCTCGAAGGCGAAATCACTGAACGATGCTCCGTGGCCTGGCTGGGGAGCAGAGCTCAGAGACTCAAACCCAGTTCTGAATCTAGAAACAAGGGTCGACCCGACTGGAAAACAAACAGCAGCAGCCCAGCTGCAGATGCTCTGTCTGCTGTGTGAACTTCCACCCCTAATGTTTCATCCCTCAGTCGCTGCCAGGAGAGCCGAGTGGTTGGAGCAAAACCCCAGTCCCTTGTGGAAGGAGAGGTGTCTGTGTGGGGATTGGCACTGCCCTCAACTGGCACAGCAAAGCAGGGGTGGGGGTGGAAATACACTGGGTGGGTCTGCTTGTGCTGCCCTGCTGTGCTCATGAATCCTCCTGCCAGCTGCTCTAGGGCACATTTGTGCTTGGGAAGTGTAGGGATAAGAGATGGAGAAGCACGAGTTGTATAAAACTTGTGGTGGCTGCCCCATCCCAGGGGAGGTTGGGGGGGCTCTGAGCACCCTGCTCTAGCTACAGATGGCCCTGCTCCCTGCAGGGGGGTTGCACTGGGTGACCTTGAAAGGTCCCTTCTTACTCAAACCAGTCTGTGATACTATGATTTTCCAACCTGAAAACCTGATGAATACTTCTGTTGAATTTCTTTTTCTGCTTAAATCAGTTGCAAGTGGAGCCAAAGCTTTCCTGTCTGCAACAGAAGGATGTTTGCTTTGGGAAGACCCAGTCAGTAGAATACAAGCACTCATTGAACTTCTGAGAGAGCTTCCCAGTCCCTTGCACACTTGGTACTGGAAGGGGACCGTGGCAAGGAGGGTTTGAGCTTTGCTATCAGTTGCCCTACAGGCAAGGAGTGAGGAAGTGGCTTTTTCTGCTGGTGAAACAGCTGACTCTAGGGATTTTGCAGGCAGTTGTACTGGTCACAGATGTACTTTCCCTGGAGACCTGTTTGCCACAGTGATGCAGTTAAGACTTTGATTTGCATGTCATGCCAAAGACCACTCAGCTTTTGGTTATCCCCTGGAAGAACAATGAGCTTGCCAGGGTTCATTTGGCACCGTGGTTACCTGTGTTGGAGGAGAGCTTGGCTCCTGCAGAGCACCATGGGCTGTGTTCCCTGGAGGCCAGAGCAAGGGCTGGACCTTGGCTACATCTGTGCCACTCTGGGATGGCTACTTGTGGACCTTGCCCAGGGTGGTCTGTGTGAAGACCTCACTCCAAGAAGGACATTGAGGGGCTGGAGTGTGGCCAGAGAAGGGTCTGGAGCAGGAGTGTGGGGAGGAGCAGCTGAGGGACCTGGGCTGGTTGAGCCTGGAGAGAAGGAGGCTCA
>JANHGL010005885.1:19491-33210 GCA_024611195.1 Ceyx melanurus | reverse complement strand
CTGCTCAATTGGTCTCTAACCCAAGCCTCATCAAGAACTTCCTCCCTCCAGATTTCATCTGTGCTCTTGGAGACCTGAGACTCCTGGTAGTTGACCTTAGCAGTAAAGACTGAGGCAAAGGTGGCATTCAGTAACTCAGCCTTCTCTCTGTCCTCAAGGCATTGTTCATATTCCACATTGTAACCTGCGTCTTAAATCTGTGTTTTTATCTATTTTATTTGTTTTATGTTAAACACAATCATAGAATCACAAAAAAAATCAGCTTGGAAAGGACCTCAGGAGCTCCTTGTGCAACCTCCTGCTCAATGCAGTGGCAGTGTAGTGGTCAAACCTTGTTGCTCAGGGCTTTACCCAGTTGGGTTCCAAAAATTTCTAGGGATGGAGACCCCACTACATCTTGAGGCAAGCTTTTCCACTGCTGCACTGTCCTCATGGGGAAAAAGATTTCCTTTCTTCTCTAGTCTGAACTTCTAATTTCAATCTGTGCACTACTCTGGAGACCCTGTCTGTGTCTTGTTGGTGACCTATTTGTAGTAAGGGGAAAGCTATATGAAGTGCCTCCAAAGCCTTCCCTTCTCTAGGCTGAATCAGCCCTGTCCCTCAGCCTCCCCTTGCAGGAATGGTGCTCCATGCCCTGAGTGCTCTGGTGGCCCTCCACTGGGCTTTCTCCAGTTTGGTGATGTCTGTAGGAAGAGGAAAAAGAAGACTGCACAAGATGTCATCTCATGATGACCAAATGAGTGAATGTAATCACTCCCCTTGCTGTCCTGGCCATCCTCCTGTTCACACAGCCCATAATGCTGTTAGTCTTCACAGCTGCTGTGGTACATGGCACCTTGCTGTCTACCAAGACCACGAGGTCCTTTTCAGCAGGACTTCTGCCCACACAGTCAGTCCTCAGGTTGTATCACTGCATGGGTTTCTTTTTTTCTGAGGGCAGGATTTTACATTTGTCCTGGGAGAATTTGGCACAGTTCCCATTAACCCATTCCTCCAGCCTGTCTAGGTCTTAGTGGAAGAGAGCCCTACCCTTGTGTGTTTTGACTGTTGTTATCTGCAAACTAGATGAGAGTGCATGTTACTTCTCCACGTCATTGATACAGGTGTTCAACAGGACAGGTACAAGTATCAATCCTACCCTCCAGGCACAGGGACTGTGCATCCATATTTTTTTAATAATACAACATCTACGTCAATTAATCTCCACTGATCGTATTTAGCTGGATTTAAAAGAAAACCAAAACATAAAAGGTATATGTTGATCTTTTAGAAATAAGATAGAGAATGATTCAGATGAATGTGTGTTTCTCCCTTTATGTCATGACTTTAGAAAATATAAGGAACAAAAAGTCCACTGATACTGCGTGAAACTTAAACAATAACCTTTATAGGAGTAAATAAATCTTTTAAACGCATATTATGTTTTCCATCAAAACTTCCATTCACAGGGTAGGAGCAAGTCAAAATTATAGACAGTGTATATGTTAATGCCTCTTCTTTCCTCACTTCAATGCCTTGATGTTCTCTATTTATCTAAGAAATAATAGCTGAAAGAAGTGCTCTTTTAATTGAAATTTCCATTATAAATGTAATTGCAGAAAAAAGTACCATTTAGGTTATTTTGTTACAGCACACAATTGCTTGCCATGAGAAGAAACCACACTAATAAAGTATGTATTCCAACTATGATCAGACTTGTACCAAGAGCTGGGAATGCACAGTGCTTGCTGTATGCAAGAATAAAAGCAATGTTTAATAGCGGCTCTGCTCTCCTTCTCTGAATATGTGGAAAATTTTAGGTTGTGGGTTGTCTGGATTACTTCCTTTAAAGCTACAGAGCAAGGCTCTATAGAATAACACCCAACCAACACAAAACTGTGGCAACAGAGAGTTTTCTTTAGGGATCTATTCTCCAAGGAATCAACTCGAATGTGCATGCAGGATAAGAAGGCACAGGCAGAACAAGAAAGGAAAATGAATGAACACTCTGCCACAGCCTGCAGCCCCTTGCTCTCTTTCTGCTGTTTCTAAGACATTCATCATGTTATCTACAGCTAATACAAAACAAAGACCTGTCTGACAGTGTAATGAATACATTGACTTTCTCATTCCCTGGTAGAGTGTCAACAAGGGTATTTTCCTTGGTTTGTTTCTGATGGCAAGAGATAGAGACAGAGCCAGTACATTCAGTGCTTTCTTATTTTCAGGTAAAGAATTTAAAATCTGGTGTCCTGGCCTGCTTCCAGCACTATACTGTCTATCCTACATAATAGATGTTATATTAGCCAGAAAAATTACTGCAAATGATAATGAAAAACAAACATATATATAAAGATAAAGAATGTGTGAGTATTGCCCTGTGGATCATAAGTGAATCCCATATTTGGTCTTTTCAGTGCTTATTGAAGACTGTGACCAGGAACATACTGAAAAACTGGATTTGAGAGCCTGAGACCACTTCCTGCACCCCTGTGTCCACATTGTCCTCCATTTCATTCTGCCACTAGCACAAATTCAGCTGTTCAATGAAGCTTCTGCCTGAAATACGAGTGTGCTAAGTGTCTTAAAGGTTAAAGCACAGAAAATAAGACTTTCTTGGTTTGCTTTCCTGCACTTAGATTACTAAATTCAGACATGTTAGTGACCTAACTGGATCACTTCTTGAAGTACTTTACATTTTATTGCTCAGAACATGCACTCATTGTCTATCCATATTTCATGAACATTTTTCTACAACTTCTACATGTTCCACCTCTGCACCACAAGTTCTTTAGTCTATCAGGTTTAGGTGGAGAGGAAATCACAGAAGCTAGAACAGAGACTATGTTTTATTATTTGGGTATTCAAATTCACTTTAAGCTAAAACACTAGTAACAACCATGCAAAAGATGACAGACAAGAATTTGACCAAGGTCACAGTATGTAAAGCCTGAGATTTAAATTTCTTGGGATAGTTGAAGAATGTAAACAAAGCCACAGAGTAAGTTTGTTGCTTTCATAAGTCTGCTAGTTCCAGGAACAGCAGCATCCTTTAATTTATGGTTCAGCGTAAGGTCTGTAATTGAGAGGTCTTAAACATATGTGACAAGGTATTTGAGATGGGTTGACAAAATGCATGTTGTTACCTTCTGTACATAATGGATACGCTTTCTGTTGAGAATTACATTAATCTTTTTCTGAAGAGGTTGTTTTTTTACATCAACTCACCATTTTGAGAAAAGCGTAACATCAATAGAAGAAAATACTGCCTTAAAATTTTTTTGTTAGATATCATACAAATGCTCACACACACACACACACACACACACACACACACACAAAGTCTTTCCGAGTAGAATATTGTTATATATGTGGAATTTCATAATATTATGTAAGATAGCACTTTGACTCCTCAAAAATGCCATGTTTGTTTATATACTTCCCAATACTATCCTGTATCTTCCCTCTAATCAGGTGTAAAAATCACAATTACTGGTCTGCAGTTCCCTGGTTTTCCTGTTATAGAGGCCTTTTTGCTGATGGGATTACACTGATAGTTCTGCTCTCAGAAGTACTAATTACCTTGCAGTTAAAATGCAGATGTCTGGACCCTTTTGTCCTTGTGTGACAAGTCCTTCTCTCCTCCATGGGATTCTTCCATCAACTTTCCATTCATAGAATCATAGAATCATTCAGGTTGGAAAAGAGTCTTGGGATCATCAAATCCAACCATTCATAGAAAACTAGTTGACTGTCTATCCAGATGTTGTAATGTTCTTTGGCCCTTAATCACTGTCTGGGTGAAATTGGTACATATGATTATTTCAAACTCTTTTAATCCTGCGTGCTTGTACTTTGATAGTTTTCAGTACTCATAACAGTACTGAAAGATAGTGAGGATAAAAGTCAGATGACACAGAAATGACCCCAAGAGTCTTCCAGTTTGTGGAGTGTCCAGACTTTCTGATTGATGGAGCTGCATAACAGTGTTGTACCTTGAATGGAAGCCATGTAATGTATACCATATAGCTTGGAGTGGCCAAAGAGCAGGGGTCCTATGAACAGCATTGTCCTTACAGGACTCCAGAACTTCATCATGGGATGAGAGGCAAGCTGAATATAAAGATGGGATCCAGGAAAATTGCTGACCTCATTCTAAACAGGACCTGTTGACTACTGCTTTTCATACGTAGAGACCACACTAAGCAGTATCTCCCATACTAGAAGAGACCACCAGCTCATCATTTGCTTGACAAGCTTGACATGTCATCATTGTAACATGATGGTAACATGGTAACCACATATGAATTAGTTAGGAGCCAAATACAGCTGAAACCTAAAAGGTACCTACTCCTGATGTAGTCCGTTATTGTGTCCCAGAGCAGGAATAACTATCCTTATCTATCCAATTCTTGATGTTTTCTTGACTACTTTTTTAAACAAGTCTCAGAAGTAAAAACCCCTCTACCTACCAAAGTCATCTGTATCAAAAATTCACATTTATTATTAGAAAGTTTTCCTTAATGACCAACCCATGTTTCTCTTGCTCCAATTTAAATTCCTAAATCCTTCAATCCACAGTGAAAATGGCAATAAGCTTTTTCTCTTCTGTATTTGAAAATAGTTGTCATGTAGTCTTCAGACTTTCTCTGCTTTAGGACAAACAATGCATATTTTTAAAATCTTTCATCAAAGATGACATTCTCTTTGGCTCTAATCACTTGTGCTGTTTTGGGCTTTCTCCAGTTTGCCCATGTCTTTTCTGAAGTGTAGTGCCAAGATATAGACCAGGCCCTCTGCTTGGAGTTCTAGTATTGCCAAGAAAAGGAAAGCCTGAAGGCTATAATGGTATTTATAGATCATAATCTACTCCTAGCATCTTGCATTTGTAGTAGATTGGTATGTTTGATGCAACTTTAGCTTATGATCATTGGCTGGCCTGTATTTTTAAAATTTGGCTGTTTCCACCTAAATGCAGAATATCATGCCTGTTACATTTTTTCCATTTTTCATTCCACTATGGCAATTTCTCAAGATACTACTGAATTTGAATTATGTCTTCCAACACATTTATGTTTGCTCTTCTTTTCATCTTTGTCATCTGCAAGTTTAATAAGACTCTTACATAGATTAATAATAAAATGTTACATAGAATCAAATTAAAGACAGGTCCCTGTAAAACCCTAATTTTGTGATATGACAGTATCAAAATAAAGTAAATGGGTTTAAAAAGACATACATTGGCAAATTAGTATTTATGCTATTAACTTCTCTTCTGTCTTTCAAGTGTTGAAAATAGTTTGATCGATTCTTGGTATTTTTTTTACCTGTGAGTTGATTTTAAATTGATGAGTTTATTATTTCAAGGCTCTTCTTCCTCTTCCCTCTTTTTTCTAAAAGATAGCTATTATTTTTGTTCTTTCCTAGTCATATATCTCTTAGCCATCTTTCATGAATTCTCAAGTAATAGATAAACTGATTAATCTCATTCTTAAAAAAACCTGGGCCATATCGTCTGTCTGGTCTGGCTGACTTGAGAACATTTTGTAACACTCTTCTGTCCTATTTCTTCCCTGTTTTAGATTTAGTTCTTACTCCTTTGTCTTGAGTATTACTTATGCTAGTCATGTGCCTGTAGCAGGCATACAAAAAAGGTTTTAAGTACAATGACCTTGGCATAATCATTTATATCATCACCTTCCCTCCACTACCTCAAATAGACAGGAAAAACAATCAACATTTTCCTTGCTCTCCCTTATTATTAATGCACACTACCTTTTAAAGTGTTTTCTAGCTGTATATCAGTTGTATGCCTTAGTTTTCCGATTGCATTTTATACTCATGTGATGTGATTTTATGTTTTAGAACTTGATCTTATTTCCACTTTCCAGATGGAACTTTGAGCTTGATATCAATTAAAAGTTCGTGTTTTACCTAAACTCATCTTTCAATATTTTTCCCTTCTGATAGGAAGAGCATATGTTCTCTGCCATAATAACAACCACACTGCTGTTGACATGAGGTGGTAAAGTTTGCTTACTTTAAGTCCATTATTTTGTAATTTTTCCCTATTTTCTTTCTTAGGATTGTGAACTTTATAATTTCATAGTCACTGTCTCCAAATTGCCTTTCATCATGCTATTCTCAAACAACTCACGTCACTGTTTAGAACCACAATCAGAAAAGCCTCTGTTTTTCCTACTGCACCAGAAATTGTGACCAGTGCTTTTCACTTAGAGCTTGATAATCAGTCTATGTCCTGATGCTTTCTTTTCCTACATGTGGTTTGGACAGTTAAACTCTCCTTTGACTCTCTGGTCCTGTGCAGTGAATGATTTGTCATGTTATTCATAAGAAAGGCTTCTACAACAGATATTTTCTGTTCTGGTAGTTTGGTCTAACAACAGTAACGGTTGTGTCCTCTTTTCACCATTATCCAGAGGCTTTCAATGAATCCAGCTTCCTAGCCTGTCTGGAGTTCAAGACCAGTGCATAGGTATTTCCTTTGCTATTAGGTAGTCCTATTATGTGAATTACCTTACTCGTAAGTCTCTGTTCTGCTGAGACGGTAATTTTTGTGGTCATGGTATAGGTATCCTTACTCCACTTGTTGATTTCCTGCATTTTCTCATGCTTTTAATCCTTCCCACTCCCTACCCTTTTTTAAAATATATTTTTAATTAAATGTGTTCAGATTTGCTCTGTACACTTGAAATTATCACATATACAGAGGGACACATACAGAGAGGCACATTTTACATAAAATTAATTCTGAATGTGTAACTTTTTTTCTACTCTTTTAATATCTTTTTTTAAAAATGTATTTTCATATTAATGACCAAGTAAGCAAGATCGTCCAGTCCAACCTTTGACTACAAGCTCCCCACTAAACCATGTCCCTAGGTACCAGGTCCACATGCTATTTAAATGCCTCCAGGGATGATGGCTCCACCACTGCCCTGGACAGACCATCCCAGTGTTTAATAACCCTTTCAGTGAAGAAATGTTTCCTAATATGCAGCCTAAACCTACCCTGGCACAGCTTGCAGCCATTTCCTCTGGTCCTCTCACAAGAACAGAAAGAATTAGAGAGTTCCCAGAGAGTTGTGATAAATGGGGTGAAATCCATCTGACAGCCGGTCACCGGTGGTGTCCCTCAGGTGTTAGTTTTGGGGCCAGTCTTGTTTGGTATCTTTATCGATGACTTGGATGTGGAGATTTAAAACACCCTCAATAAGCTTGCAGATGACACCAAATTGTGTGGGAGTGTTGATCTGATTGAGGGTAGGAAGGCTCTTCAGAGATATTTGGACAGGTTGGATCAATGGGCCAAGGACAATTGTATGAACTACAATAAGGCCTAGTGCTGGGCCCTGCATTTCAGTCACAAGAACCCCCTGCAGTGCTACAGGTTTGGGGATGAGTGACTGGAAAGCTGCCCAGCAGAAAAGGATCTGGGGGTGCTGGTAGACATCCAGCTGAACATGAGCCAGCAGTGTGCCCAGGTGGCCAAGAAGGCCAACAGGATCCTGGCTTGTATAAGGAATGGCATGGTCAGCAGGAGAAGGGAAATTATCATGCCCTTGTACTCGGCTCTTGTGATGCCTGTGTTCAGTTCTGGGCCCCTCACTATAGGAAAGACATTGACATTCTGGAATGTGTCCAGAGGAGAGCTACCAAGCTTGTGAGGGGCTTAGAGAACAAGTCATGTGAGGAGAGGTTGAGGAAACTGGGCATGATTAGTTTGGAGAAGAGAAGGATGAAGAGGGATCTCATTATACTCTACAATTACCTGAACGGAGGTTGTAGAGAGGTAGGTGTGGCCTCTTCTCCTTAGTCACTAATGACAGAACAAGGGGAAATGGTCTGAATTTGCAGCAAGGGAGGTTTAGATTAGATATTAGGATGAAATTTTTTACAGAGGGAGTGGTGAGGCACTGGAACAACCTGCCTAGGGAGGTGCTTGAATCACCAACCCTGGAAGCATTCAAGAAAAGAATTGACAAGGTGCTTCAGGACATGTTCTAAGAGCAGGAATGTAGGAGACTGTGTTTTGGAGTTTGTTTTGGTTTTCTTTTTGGTTTGGTTTGGATTGGTTTTGTTGTTGTTTGTGGGGTGTTTTTGGGTTTTTTTGGTTGGTTTGGTTATTTTTTGTTTGGTTTTTATTTTTTTTTAAATTTATTTATTTATTTATTTGCTTTTTTTATTCTAATGGTGAGGTATTTAGGTATTTTTTGTTCTTGTAGGTATGGTTGGACTCAGAGATCTAGGAGGTCCTTTCCAAGCATGATTATTCTGTGATTCTGTGTCTAGACAGCCAAAGAGGGAAAAGACATATTTTATCAAAATTCTATGTTGAATTGTACTTTTATTTGTCATTGTTGACTTGACCCCAGGGCAGTTTAGCTATCAACCCTGAAGTCATTTGCAAATGCATTGTGTAAAGGGCTTAATACAATAGCAATTTACCTAGTATGTTTGGGTTTTTAAAATTTTATTTTTAATCACAACATATGTAGCTCCAAAGTGGAGCACCAGCAGATGTGTCCTTTCCAGTTCCCAATGACTGTACTATACAACATTCCATCCATCCTGACGCTTGTAAACAGATGCTTAGATATCCAGCCAGCCAAAACCTATGACATAGGCCACATCTAGAAATAGCTTGTACTGAAATAATCCCATAAAATATTTGACACAGTCAAGAGGAGGGACCTGCAGTCTTAAGACTTGTGCTGCTTGCACATATGCTGTTTAGCAAGAACTGTCAACTTTCATTCTAGTGATTGTACTCATGACTTCTTGTGTGCTATATTGTACACCCATTACACAACATACTTAGATGAGCTTCCTCTAGTAAGAAACTGTCACAAAACTGCTATTTTCCATTTTCATAAATTCAACCTTTGATAACTCTGAAGTAGTAGTTTACAGCTATTACCCCTGTGGTGGACAAAGTCCTGATGTGATGAGGAGCCCAGAAGCCAGAGACATGTCTCTGTTGCACATGAAGGGCATGGTGCTAAAGGTCTGTTTGCCTCTGCTCTCACTACCAGATCAATCTGTGCCTATCCAAATCCACTGCACAGGATAGATACTGGAGTATTCCTCTTATGTTCTTGAAGTTTAATTTTAAAATGTACAACAAGACATTAATAATTTTCCCAAGGTTGGGGAAATATACATGAAGTTTTAAATTCTGGAAACATACCACATAAGAAAATATAGCTTCTGTCACTTGTGGAGCACAGACACTATTGCTGATACCCTGCAGAAGAAGTGGAAGCTTAATGGTGAGATTTCAGAGCTGTCTGAAGTATTGAGAGATCAAAAACTCATCCATTTATTTGCAGTGGAGATATACAGGAAAACATACAACTGGGTAGGATGGACTGGGGCAGGCAATACAGGCTTATGACAGTAAAATTACTGTCTTTGGTATGTATATATTTCAGTGGTTCCAACAAAATATTGTAATGGCTATAAATCTACTTATATGTTGTGACCGACTCATTTATCCCCCCTCCCCCCACCCCATCTACTGATTTTAATATTCATAGATGCAGCAAAACCAGAAATGGGTGAAAAGTTTTGAATAACTGCTGAAAAATGAAACACAAACATCCTTAACCCATATGATCAGTTTAGGACCAACAAGTCCTAAATAATGCCAGGGCTATAACTGGCAGGAGACAGCTTCTAGTAGACACAATGAAGATACCTAAATCACCAGAACTGGCTCCTTGTTCTTACAACGTCCTCCAGCACTGTCCCAGCAATGTATGAATCCCTGGGTTTGCAACACGGTACTCATCAGGGGTACACATCAGGGGTGTGCAGTGCATATCCTCAATTTCAAGCTAAGAAAACACTGGTCTAGCAGACTGAAAACTGAGCATTCACACAATTTTAGCTACAGCACAGAAATAACCATTATGCTATACAAGTGCTGGATGAGGGCCCAGAGGAAACCTATGGCCAAAAGGTATGTAGTGTGGGCATTGCCCATATGTGACTGGTTCTGCTTCATTTAGTAGCACAGATGTAGCCATGGTCTTCTGCCTGCTTGAACTGTCTGTAATTAATTTCCATAATTTAAAATTCACTAGTGTGAAAACAAGGGGGGATTTATTATACTCTATCCAAACATCCACCAGTTTTCTGTCTATGTAATGAACTGAAAACTTGCATTGAGCCAATGCACTCAGCTTTTAAATGGTGCTTTGTGTAAACTTCTGAGAGTTTTCCTCCCAGCTGGTGATCTGCAACCACAGCCCCCCTGCTTCCCACCCATACACAGTTTTTAGAGATCACTGTTCAGAAGTACACAGTTGGAATTAAAAATAATAGAGCAGCTGTCCTCATTGTCTCAATTGCCCCATTCAGTTGCTGCATCCTACATCAAGCTTCTCTTTCTGGAGTCTGTTTCATATGAAAGGAAAACATTAACACTTATATATATTAATATTCTTTCCAAAGCTTTTCCAGCTTTGTCAGATCACAGCTCTTTTCTTCCCCACTTTCAGCTGCACATCTGTACTTCAGTTCAGCTTAATATTTTCAGAGAGGTTGAGGCTCCTTATGATCATTTCCAGCCTACTCTTGTAACTGAACTACACATTTCAGAGATTTGCTGGAAAGTCTTCTATCTGGTCACTGATCTGTTTATTTGCTTCTGCACTCATTATTTCAGTACCTTGGACTCATGTGATTTCCTGTTATCAGAAGTCAGTTAACTCATTCACTATTGCATGAATTCCCTGCTTTCAATATTTATTTATTTTCTTGCAAGTTTTTTTTTTTTTTATAGATATGTGATTGAAACATCCTTAAAAAAGCATTTTAGAGGAAAGGTAGTGATTTTTCAGAAACCTTTAATACTATTCTGAATTGACTTGTTTATTCATATCACTAAAATAAAGTGTGTTCATTTGTAATGCTAGGAGATTGATACTGCACTGAACTCCGCTGTTTAAAATATTTGCTGCTTTTTTTTTTTTTCTGCCAGGCTCAAATAAGGGAGGATGTGATCATTCTCATACTCATGAGAGCTTTGCTGTCCACAGCAGCTAAAGCCAGAAAGAATACAGCACCCAAATTCAAGCAAAAGGGACACTATACAAAGGTATTAAACTGAGCACTGAGACATTTACTTGATGAGATCATTAATTACAGGAATCCTTGTTTAGCAACATTTAAGCTGCCTTTCCACAGACTCTGGTCTGATAGCACCAACTCTGGGAATGGAATGGTGTCTGATAATCATAGGACTGAGAACTTTGCTGAGTTCTGAAATCACAGGGTAATAGGATTAGAGGGGAAAAAAACCCCTTATGTGCCAGTCTCATTTATGTAATATCTATTATGTCTCCAAGCCAGTTTGGTAATGAATTATTCAAACAGAAGAGTTAAATTTACAAATATACACAATATTGTATATAGTAGAGTTTAATCCTCATATGGCCCTGTGAGGTGGTAATCATCATACTCCTTTTCAGGCAAATTGGAGATCACGATTATAGCTACAAAAGTTAGGTCTAATGGGGAACATTTGTCATTAAACTAAACAAAAAACAAATATTGATTCTAAACTGTGCTTTCATTAATTGCAGAATGAGCTAATGAATGCTGTTAGTTACAGTTCTACCGCTTGCTTTCTCTTTCTGTTTTATTCATAGACTTTGTGTTTTTGCTAAAATAGAAGTGATAAATAGCTGCAGAGCATCCTGGGTCACAAACTGAAATGTCCTCTTTCAAGGCATGTGAAGCTGATAAAACAGAGAACTGTCTCAAGTGCTGTATGGCTAAGCCTGAAGTATACTAACTTGCTCATTTTTGCCTAATTTAATTTGATTAAAACAAATTAAACTTACTTAATTTTTACTGATAGTGGTAGAGTAGATGCGTTGAACCTTTTACTCCTTTCTCCTCATATACTAACCTGGATCATCTTTATGTTGCTCAAAACTTTGTCTCTCAATAAGGATGATAACTTTTCTACATGTTTCCTAGAGTCTTTGCAACATTCAGTCATGCACCTTTATGCTGTAAGTGTTGTATCACTATATTCCAAAGTACACATTTGGTTGAACAATAAGGTGTTTAGACCAGTTATGTACCTGTAAGTGTTGGAAGAAGCAAGACTTGCTAAAGTGAAGCCAGGACCTGATAATCCTGTCTTCAGGTGCAAAGGGGATGTTGGTCCCCTGTATCCTTTTCTGTATGCTATTCCATAACATACTGCTTATTTCACAATAAGATAATGAGCTTTGTGTGTTGCAACTTCACACCAGAGCTACTTAATTCATTTGGCTGGATATGTGTAATGTTTGCTGGAGTGATAAATTACAGCAGAGCTCCCAGGTCAGCAAGGTTTGTGGAACAACCTCTGATCTGGGGAGAGACTAGGATTAGCATGAATGCCTCTCTGACAGACTCTGCCTTATGATCAAGGAACCTCAAGGTCATTTAGATGATAGTCTTGTCCCTCCACCTACCCAATCGTTGATTATCTTTCTATTTTTTTCCCTAACAGAAGTTATTCCACACAATGGTTCTACAGCATCTCTGACAGTTACTGTGAATGGTGAACGCCGTGATTTCACGTGGTGAGGTCTTAGAAAGGGGAGGGCAAATATGACTGTTTAACCTTAACAAACATAATCTTTGGATTTGTGATTCATTTCACCAGTCCTCCTTTCCCAGGCACTGGGTATTCAGAAGGTGCCATCCTGTCACACTGATGCCCAACATCACCATCGACAAAGACTAACACCACTCTGGCTAGTCATATTTAATCAGCATCTGAGCTCTAGGAGAAGTACGGGGTTTCACTGTAGGTTGCTGCTATTCTGAGTCCCATTGCTCTGCAAGTGCGGAACAGATTTCCATTCTGTCAGACAGGTTTTAGAATTTCTCCATGGTGAGTAGAAGTCTTGGATCAAGATTCAAGAAGTAAAGCAGAATGGGCACTGGAAATAAACACAAGTGTCCCTAACACAGATTCTATCCTCAGCTTGAAGAAAAACAAACAAACACCCACAAGACACGTAACAGTGAGGCATAAATGGTTGAGGATGTGCAGGTAGGAGGCACCCTTGGCTACAGTGACCATGAGATGGTGGAGTTTAGAACTGAAGGCAGCAGGCATAGGACCCCAAGCAGGATTGCTACCCTGGACTTCAGAAAGGACAGTCTTGGCCTTCTCAGGGAACTGCTTGGAAAAGTCCCATGGAATCAGGCTCTGGAGGGCAAGGGGGCTCAAGCAAGCTGGCAAATATTCAAATGCCATTTCCTCCAGGCTCAGGATCAGTGTATCACAAAATGCAGGAAATCTTGAAAGACAATTAGGAGACCTGCATGGCTGAGCAGGGAACTACTAGTAAAACTTAAGTTGAAGAGGGAAATATATAAAACATTGAAGGAGGGACAGGCCACCTGGGAAGAATATAGGGAGATTGTCAAAGGATGCAGGGATGCAACAAAGAAAGCTAAGGCTTCCCTAGAAATCAAGCTAGAGAGGGAGGTCAAGGAGAACCAGAAAAGCTTCTACAAGTATGTTGGAGGCAAAAAGAAGCCTAGAGGCAATGTGGGCCTGTTACTGGATGAAGTGAGTGCCCTGGTGACTGAGGACAGAGAGAAGGTTGAGTTACTGAAAGCCACTTTTGCCTCGGTCTTTACTTCTAAGATCAGCTACCAGGAGTCCCAGGTCTCCAAGACCACAGAGGAAGTCTGGAGGGA
>JANHGL010005884.1:47654-69093 GCA_024611195.1 Ceyx melanurus | reverse complement strand
AGAACTTTTTCTCAGTGAGGGTGCCAGAGCTCTGGAACAGGCTGCCCAGGGGGGTTGTGGAGTCTCCATCTCTGGAGTCATTCCAGACCCGCCTGGATCTGTTCCTGGGTGACTTGGTCTAGGTGATCCTGCTCTGGAAGGGGGTTGGACTCGGTGGTCTTCTAGGTCCCTTCCAACCCCTAATATCTATGAATCTATTTATGTGACAACTTTCTGAATGCCTGTCCAAGTTTTTTCTGTTTGTGCAATCTGTTTCTGGCTATGCATTTCCATCTAGGCCCTATCATGTAGTTGTTTGGAGTACTGCCAGTACTGCCTGTCATTGGATGAGGTATTTCGAGAAGTATCAGCTTCAAAACTCTTGTATGAGATAACACCTCTTAGAGAAAGAACATCTGACAATAAAATAAAATACATATGAAGTCTACAAAAGCTTTTCTCTCTGAGCTGACAAACATTTGCACTGCACTTTCATGTCTTTTTTAAAAACAGTATTGATTCCACATTTTGGTAAGCACATCAATGCGATGACATTATAAGCGTGATGGTCTGCATGTCTGGTAAATTTAGGCAAACAATTTTCTACGACTACATAAAATCATTGTAGCTTAGCAAACTGATCTTACAGCTGACTCAGTGTTGCTTTTAGGACAATTTTTATCATTTTTGCTCATACAGTGGACACTGAGGTCCATATTGAGCATGAATGGTGACTGACTAATATCTATGCTTGCAAAGTATGAAGTTCTGTAACTGACAGAGGTGATTCTTCTCCTCCCAATCTACTCCGCACTAGTGAGACCACATATGGAGTATTGTGTTGAATTTTGGTCTCCCCAGTTCAAAATGGACAAGGCAATACTAGATAAAGTCCAAGGGAGAGATACTAAGATGATGAAGAGTAGGGGAACATCTCTTATGAGGAAAGGCGGAAAGCCCTGGGGCTGTTTAGCCTGGAAAAGAGAAAATGGGATTTTATGAATGTTTACAAATATTTGAGGGGTGGGTGTCAAGTAGAAGGGGCCAGACTCTTTTCATTTGTTCCCTGTGATAGGACAAGAGGTAATGTTAACAAGGGGAATACATGCAGTTCCTCCTCAACATGAGGAAAAACCATGAGGGTGACAGAGCCTGGAACAGGCTGCCCAGAGAGGTTGTGGAGTCTCCTTCTCTAGATACTTTCAAGACCCATATGTGGGATCTGTTCCTGTGTGACATGCCTTGGGTGTTCCTGCTCTGGCAGGGGCATTGGACTTAAAGATCTCAAGAGGTCCCTTCCAACCCCTACCATTCTATGAGATGTGTCATTTGATAAGAAAGAGAATCTCAGCCAAAATTTGGATATTTAATATGAAATGCAGTTTTTATGCTCATGTTCCAGAAAATAATACATTGGATGAAGACCCTTATTTTCATTATTTTTTAATTTATTTTTTTTTTTTTGCAAACTCACACATTCATTAAATGTCAATAATTATAGTGCAAAGATATAAACCACTCAGCTGTATATTTACCCCTCCTGTTCACTTCTTTAGTCAATTAATTTCAATAGCACATGCACCTAATTGTTTCAATATCAGATTTAATATGGAACAAATGATACATGCATGAATGCAAGTCTCTGCACTAGATCTTCCTGTCCTTGAGGGTTAAGTATGGTGGCACAATTATTACTAAAAAATCAATTTGACCATAACTGCATGAAGCTGGCTTTTAGCAGAGTTTTCAAGACTGCTTTAAAGAAGTTAATATGTTCATTGAAAATAATGGATTTAGTTCTAAATTTTTCTTAAGCTTCTCTCCAGGCAACTGCCTGACAGTTTAATAATGATAGGATATTACTTCACATTCTGTATTAATATTTTTAGCACCATTATTTCTGATAATTGTCTTTTGTAATCACCCTGTGAAGGGTTTTCCTGAAATATATTCCAGGTAAAGCTTTTTTTTCTTTTCTGTTTTTAATTGTTTTCTTTTAAGATGTTCGGTTTTTGTTGGTTTTTTTTTTAATGTTCAGAGAAATTAACACAAAAAGCCATTTCTGACTTTCACAGAGCAGATGCATTTCTGGAATACTATGGTGTGTTAGCCAGGTCATTTTTACTTACTCAGCAACCACTGGGAAAATAAGTTTATTTTGCTGTACCATATTAGTGTTCTTCTTGAAGAGACAATGAAGGTTTCATTTTCATCTTACAGATCATTTTATTCTTAGAAACTTGAATAGTGCCATCCTCAGAAGTGAATATATTCACATTTCTTCAGGGATTACTTCTTACATGAGTCTTTGGCAAAAGAGGTGATAAGTGTTCTTTTGCTGCCTCTAGAACCAAAGCTTCATGCAAGTATTCCTGAGCTTTGTTTCACTTTTGGCCCTGGTATAGCTTATGAATTATGCCTAGGTGACAAGGCCTCTTACCAGCAAGTGTGTTTCAGCCATATTCAGGAGTGCTTCTAAGTGATACTGAAGACCAGTTTAGGTATGAAAAGACAGATCTGTAACCCCATTGATGAGTCAATACAGTACTTCAAAGTTTTGGAGAGAAGAGATGACAGTGCAATGCCTACTTGAAAAGCCACATTATGAAGCTGTTCATATTAGCCAATATGAGGCTTTCTGATGTTATCAATACCATGACTTTTAAAGGTAGAAACTTTGGGTTGTTTATTTCTAGCAATAATAACTTCTAATATACACTTGCAGTCCTATGAAAATTCACATTGGAAATAATGTTCATTTTAATTCATTATTTTCCCTGGGAGAATTGGATCCTGCTTATTTTATATTTATTCATTCTCCATGTGACCCAGACATGTCTCTTCTTTGGGTATACTTTTGTTGAAAAAATAAATATGTGGAGATATGGGTAGGCCTGTTGTAGCTTCACTGGTTTGTATTGGTGCAAAAGCACAGATGAGAAGTGAACCACACACCTGTAGCTCTTCTGTACTCTGTTACATGTATAGACTTGCCTTCTGAGAAGCGTGTCTGTCTAGTCCAGCATGTTCAGTTTGTTCTTAAGTTTTGCACTTCTACCTCTGCAACTTCCATTCCCTTTAAAAAAAATAAAAATAAAAAAATATTCTGACTGGACTCCAACTATGAGTTTAGAAAGGTCCCAGAGGTCCTGTGTCATGTTGGCTGGCTCCACATGGATATCTAGAATAACAGAGAGCATCTCAAATTTGAGACTTGTGCTTTGGCACTTGGCCTGTGCTTACTATGCTCTGCTTCTGAAGTTGCCATGAGTTGCTTTTCCCAGCAATAGCAGCTGACAGTCTTCTAGGTTGCTTCCCAAAATAGGAGAAATCAGAGATGTTGGGACTTGTCATTTTTTGAGATTAGCAAGTTTTATGTATTGGAATAGCAAAATTTACATATAGCTGGTTATTAGGTTATGTTTCAAGTGAGTACCTCTGCCATAAGAACAGATTTGAATTAGACATGAGGCAAAGAGTTTATTTTCCCACTTCTAGCATAAAGGTTTTTGTAAGGATGACAAAGTTCTACATAGCTTATATCAGTATATACCTCTTAGCATTATTTCCCCATCTAAAGAAAGAAAATATCCTAATAAAGTAGTTTTTGGTGGTGCTTGTCATACTAAAATATATTCCTCATTTCTTCTTCTGAACAGTTTTCCAGCCACCTTCAATTTGTTTTCATTTATCAGGTATATATAACCACATCACACTTCACCTTCCTAGATTTGCATTAAGTTGTTTATATAATATTTCTGCGTATTTACCTGATCTCATTTCTATTCACGTTCTGGTAATTATGAAGGTCTAAAAATTGTTTCTCTTTTGCAGTATTTTTCTTAATCTCTCCCATTATGTTTATGTTACTTCTTACATTTTTTTTCTCATACAGGCTAACCTTCATCTAAGCCCATCTTTAAATCTGTTATGCATAATACTATGAGAACTGAAAAAAGTCTATATAAATTATTAACAATAAAAGACTATTTTAGCTGAAAAATACTCTTAATTGTGCAGTTGTGCTGCTGTGCTTTCCGTCTCTCCTGTGTAAGTCATTCCATTTCCACAGTACGATAATTGCAAGCAATAGAGAACAAGGAAAAATGGGCAAAACCTGAAAACTCGGTGACTAAAATTAAACCTCTAAATCTATACCTAAACATCTATAAAAATGTCTTTATTTTTAAAGTTAAGGAGTTGTGCTTGAAGTCGCTGAAGCACAAAACAGTCGCAAATTCAGGCTCATTTGTTTTAGTGCTCTCTTATTATAAGGAAGTGAGGAGATTAGCATCCCAATTTTTATCTTTCTAAAATGATGATCTGTGCTTCTAGAAGATGTACCTATGTGGTGGTAAGCAGACTTATCAAAAGGAAAACATCAAACTAATGATACTGAGCAAAATTTAAAAAACTGACACTTTGACAATCTTCACTGATACTAAACAAACAAGTATTTTGTTATTACTCCTTCAGTAAATAATGATTAAAACCTGACCTTCTGCCTGGCTATGTTTGTCAAGTATGGAGGTGCCTGCATCAGGGAGCAGCACATTAACTTTTGTGTCTTGGATCATGTAAGATTCAGTCTTCTAACATCCACAAGCTGTAATAGCAGCTGAAGTTCAGGCTGCCTACAGATGCCATCTGTCTTTGTAGCAAGTGCCACTGGGATCCCTGTAATGAGGAAGCAGGTTTTTTTTTGTCGTTGTTATTGTCTGACACTGGCCACCACATGACAAAGCAATTGCAGCTGTCCTTTGCTGCTGGTGTATGCCTGGTGCTGTAGAAGGGCTGTACAGGCATCCACTTCTGTCTGCCTTTCAGGGCTTCCAGCTCATCCTTGATACTTCCATCTTGTTCATCCATGATCATGGATTTACATGAAATTGGTGCAGATGACTAATGAGTAAAAACTCAACAGTGCACTCATGTTGGTATTTGATAGGAAGTGGTATCTAATGCTTCTATTTTCAATGCCTGTGTCATGTGATGGCTTATCAGTGAATTGTGTAGTGTACTTACTGGACATGAAATGAAGGGGAAAATAGTGTGGAAATTAACATTAGAGCTGATTTTCAAAATTTTCTCATGCTTGGAAGTTCATGGCAGGTTAGCTGAGCCTGTATGTTGTTTCTTGTTTTAGACAAGTTGGTGCTTTTAAAAGTTAGATTTATTTTTTCCAAAGTTTTGATAAAAGTTAAGGTGAAAATAAGATAATGTATTAATCAAGTTCTGTGCTTTAGGCAGGTTGTTATTCCCACACTGTATGCAGCAATGGAATTGCAAGAAGTTTATGAAAACTTGGAAGTGAATTAACAGTGCAAAATCTCAGGAGTAGAAAATGCTTCCCTTTTTTAAATAAAAGAATTTAGCAGGGACAGAATAAGCTGACTACTTGAAGGCAGCTTGTCTCATTGTTCTGTATTTAGGTGAAGATGTTTCAGGCTAGACTTTACATGAGAATGTTTTATCTGCATAAAAAATTAATAGACCCATGTGAATTACAGTTGGAACACTTGCACTATTCTGACAGCTTTTAAAATGCAATTTGAATAAACTTTATTGTATTAATTTAGCTGTAAATTAGATGTTATTCTTTATAGTTTTAGTTCTCATACAGCATTCTGGGCTGGGATTTGGACTATTTTAATCCTGTTCTGCAAAGAGTTTAAGTGCAGTTGAATGTTGTTTCTTTGTTTATGAAGCTCAAAATGTGTTTAAAATTAATTAATGTACTCAAATTCCAGTCTGATCAAAGGGCATCATAAATGTTCTCTATTTTTTACCCTACAACTTCTTTCTCTGCTTTTAAGGAGTTTGGGCCTTTCTGAGTAGATTAGATAATTTTTCTTCTAGATGTCTTCAAAGAAAGATATGCATTATTATATGGGTTCAGTGCTCACAGAATCACAGATTGGAAGAGACCCTGGACAAAGCAAGAGTCAACTAAGCCAGGTTGTTCAGGACTGTCACGATCTGATATTAGGATAAAAGGTTTAAAGGTGATCCCCAAATGGTGAAATTAAGATGCAAACGAGGTCAGATGCCATATGCATAACAAAGTTCTATTATAGTAGCATAACCAAGTTCCTAAAGCAGATAGGACAGGGAGAAAAATAAAGATGGGGAAAAAAAGGAGAAAGCAGAAGACAGCAAGCGATAGGATAGTTACCACCAGGATCCTGTGCCGACGTCAGTCAGGAGATGCTTGCTTGCTTCCATAGATTTTTATATAGTTCTTGTCCACTACACCCTCACTTCTCTCCCTGTGCAGATGAGAAAATTCCTTCTACCTTCTCTGTACTCTTCTGAGAGATAAGGGAGAGGGGTATAGTGTAGATAACAGAGTCCTTGGTCTTGCTAATTGGTGAGATTAGCCATTGTAATGGGGGATTAAGGCAGCAGACACCTCAGGCTAATTTACTGCAGGAGGACCGGTAGTCTTTGAGAACACTTCATTCCCAGCTCCAGCTGCAGACCTTCCCCCATCTCCAGTCTCAGGCACACATCTCAGAGAGAGGGGAGGTGTCTCAAGACAAACAAAGAAGTTGAGTGTTTCAACTTCTTGGATTGTTTGAGACAAACACTATCATGTCCTGCATGTCACAAGGACTCTGTCCAGACAGATTTTTAGTATCTCCAGGGACAGGAACTCAACGATCTCTTTGGGTAACTTGTTCCATTGTTCAGTCATGCTTACAGAAAACCAACATTTTTCTCATATTCAAATGGAATTTCTTGGGTTTTTTTTCACTTTATGCCCAGTGGCTTCTGTCTTGTCAAGGGCACGATAGAGGAGAGTCTTGCTTCATCTTACTAGTCACTGTGAAGTATTTTGATACTTCATAACATTGATAAGATCCCCTATGAGCCTTCTCCAGAGTAAACAATGCCATCTCAACTCACTCTCTAGCTCTACTCTCTGCTCTGATACCTTAAATACTTTTTGTGGCTCTTCAGTGGATTCAGTCCAGTATGTTCAATTCTTTCTAGTGCTTGGGAGACCAGAGAAGCCTCATCAGTGCTGAGTGGAGGGGAAGGATCACTGCCCTTGCCATGCTGGCAACACTCCAAGTCAGCCCAGGGCACTGCTGGCCTTCTTTTCTGCACAGACACATTACTGGTTGATGTTCAATTTACCATCCACTAGGTATTCTGGGTCCTTTACTGTAAAGCTGCTCTCCATTCCAGCTCCTTGGCCCTCAGCCTGTGCTGGTGCCTGAGGTTATTCTTCCCCAGCTTGATGACTTTGTTTTTTCCCATGTTAAAGTTAATGAGGTTGCTCTCCCATTTAATTTATCTACCATATCCAGAACACTGATCTATTGTATTAACCAGTCCTTGCAGTTTTGAATCATCTGCAGACTTGCTGAGAGAGGATTCACTCTGTCCTGTCATTGAAGCCTTTGCAGAAGATATTAAATAGTATTAGTTCCAGTATCAATGACTGGGGTACACCACTGGTGACTGCCCACCAGCTAGACTTTACGATGCTGATTGCAACCCTCTGAGTCTAGTAATTCAACCACTTTTTAGCACACCTCACTGGCCACTTACCTGACCTGTGCATCATCAGTTTGCCTAAGGATGTTACAGTAGAAATTATCAAAAACCTTACTAAAGTTAAGATAAACAACATCTCCTGCTCTTCCCTCATCCACCAAGCCAGTACTCTCATCAGAGCAGGATACTGGCTTTTTTTGAGCAGGCTTTCTCCTCCATAAAACCTTGCTGACTACTCCCATTTACCTTCTTATCCTTCCTATGTTTGGCAATAGCTCCTAGGACTGTTTGCTCTGACACTTTCCCAGGGATAAAGGTGAAGATGACTAGCCTGTATTTCCCCAAATCCTCCTTCATGCCCTTTCTGAAAGTGACAACTTTTCCTCTCTCAGGAACATCTCCTAGCTGCAACCACCTTTCAAAGATGTTGAAGAGTCATCTCACAATGATATTGAACAACTCCTCAACATTTATGGGTATTGCCCATCAGTTCCTATGGGCTTCTGTATATTCAATTTGCTTGAATTTTCCCTAAAAACTCGGTGGGTAAGTATTGATTGCTGCAAACTTTTCCATTGCTCTCAGAGGTCAGTGATTTCTGAAGGCAAATATTACCACTGAAGACAAAGGCAAAGCAGACATGAAGTAGCTTGATCTTTTCCATGTCTTTCTTCAGCAGCACTTCTGCCCCATTTCCTCTGTCATCCTTTTGCTGCTGATGTATATTTGCAGCATTAAAATAATGTAAAATAATGAATTTGCTATGAATGTACTACCAGTCAAGTTTCCCTACTTGTGCTTCTGTTGTATCTTTCTGCTGCTGTTACTCTAGCAGCTTAGTTAAAGTGGGAGCATGTTGGGTGTTACAAAGAATTTACTTTTTTTTTTTTCTCCTGACTTTTTGGTAACTCAGCCTGATGTAAACTCTGCCCCTTCCTTCTGGCAGTGCAGAACTGAAAGTGTAAGTCTGAAATTTTGCCAATCTTAATGAAAGTCTTTTCAACATGGAAAAAATAAACAATTCTTAAAGCCAATAGCAACAGTCTTACTGCACTTAGAGTAGATGAGATTTTTCTAGTCTTTCCTTTATGGAACCAGCTATTTTTCAGTAACTACTTGAGACACTGTTGTTTCTTTTCACTTTCCTGAATGTCCATTCATATACTGCTGAACAATTTTGATTGTTCTTAACTGTTACTATAACTAATCTTTCACTTTCACTAATCTTTTCATTTTTCTGAGTCACCATCACCCTCGAGTTGTGTCATAGACAGGAAAACAGGAGGAAGTTTTTGTCCTTTCTCAGAATATGCCCAGATGGGAGCTTGGTATCTGGAGAGCTTGTTCAGCTCTATGCCAAAGCTACTTAGCTTCACAGTCATGGGACTGTGGAAATGTGAGGCATCAGAAAATCATTTGTCTTATTTATATCAGAGCTTTTTACAGAGTCAGCATTGTGCTGTAAAGCATTTAGATGCTGTAGTGTCAGTGTAGCAACATGAGACTCTCCTAGCAAAAGATTTTCAGCCAACTCTACCACCTGATTGCATTGAGATAGAAATGTTACAGTAGTGTATTTCATGAACTGTGCAGTTCATGAGCAATGAAATTTTAATCCAGCTGCATAATAATTTTGAGGACTGTGAGAAAGTCATCTTAATTTGATATCCCTGCTACCTTAAATCCTGGTTTATGCCTATGGAGAGAGACAAATTAGATTTAGTAGTAGCTGGCAGGGGAAGATGTGAGAGTAACAGAAACAAAGTTAGCTAATAGGAAAGTTTAGGGATTAAACTAAACCTTACCAATGTTCTCATCCATTACTCAGTGAAAGAGAAAATGTTATATTGTGCACACAGCTTGAATACACTAATCAACACTTTCCTGGGTGAGAATTGCACTAATGAAAATATATTTCAAGTGACACATGATCTGGAAACATCATTGTGTTTGTCTAGGGCAGACAAATTCGTTCTTAACTTAAGGAATGGGAGCAAACATCAGCTGTATCTCCAGCCATGCATAAATAGCTAAGGGTTTCCAAGGTGTCAGTGAGCATCATTTGTTTTGATTCAGAGAGGTAGCTGTCAAGTTACCATGTTCTCCAGATGACTTACTGAGTACCAGCAGGTGCCCAAAGCACATCCTCGGTGCTCATAGTTGTACTGACGTGGGCAGAATGACCATTCTTAACATAGAGAGCACCACATCAGTTTTTAAGATGGATCTAGAAAGCTGTGCAGATTATACATCTGTGTATGGGCAAAGGTCAGGTCCAGTTTCTCAGTTAATATATTCCTGTCTATTCACGTGGCCTGACTTTTCACATATTTAATTCCTACAGACATAACTGCTGTTCAGTTCTATCATACTTCTTTCTGCTCTCACTCTAGCTCCTTCTCATTTGTTGTGTTTTTGCTTTTCAATGCTGAGTTTTAATGAGTGGTTAATGCTTTTTGCCCAAGCTGATTTTCATTCTTGCCTTGAACCTAGAAAAGGTGACAAGATTTTGATCATGCTGTAGATATTTACATTAAAAATATAACTGTATGTGTGTAAATAGGTCAGCTGGGGGTTACACTGCTTCTTTTTGACTGCTTCTGATGGACTGCACTGTGCAGATCCTGAATCTTACCGAAGTATCTCCCTATATGCAAAAGATGGCCTTTAAAAATGCCAGTTTGAACTCTTGTGTTCCTTTCACTTCTAGATACAAATTATGTTATTTTTCATGTTTCTGGGGAGTGAGACAATGAGGGTAGATGTATGGGAGGGGTAGGGTCACTGATACATACAGCAGCACTCATTTCAGAAATGTTGCATTTGAATGTTTTATGGACAACCTAGCATATACCTTCCAGCTTAGTTTCTGCACATCTTTCAAAACTTTATTGACTTTTAGCATATTCCTCTTTCTATATTTTTCAAAATCAAATTATACCTTTTTTTCACCTATCAGCTTTTTTTTTTTCTGTTTACTGTACTTGTTCTAGTACTTTAGCATGCTTTATTTGTTTGGGTGTTTTTTTTTTGTATTAGGTGGTCAGGATGAGGCTTATCATTACTTAAGCAGTAGTAAAATAACACTGGTGCTTGATATTTCTTTTAAAGCAATTGCAAATGTGTTATTTTCCATTTTGTAGAGCTTTGAATTTTCAAAGGGCTGAGGATGACAAGATGTCTCTGAATTGTTATCAGTAGAACCCACCACTTTAGATGCAATGTTAATGTTATTTTTCCATGTGTGTACTATGCACTTTTTTATGTTGACTTTCATCTGTTCCTGCTTTTATCACTGTATTATCTCTTAGCCCCACCAGCATTGCAAAAGCCTTTTCAACTTTTTGCATTCAGCTTATATTTTGATGATCCTGAATAATTTGTGTCTTTACAAGTCAGCCCTTTTCACAGACCATTTCTGAAGATGTTGATGTAAGCAGGTTCATATGTGATCCTCCTGGTAATGGCTCTCCTTCCTTCAAGAGAAAATAAGTCATGTAATTCTATGCTACAATTTCCTTTTTAATGGTAAGAGGCTTTTCCTTTATCTCTAGACAATGGACATATTAAGGACACATTAGTGAATGGAATTTTAAAAATTTTTGAAAATTAAGTACACAGTATTGATGGATCATTTATAAAAGATGATAACAGAATATTTCTTGATACTCTACTTCCAAGGGGTACTTAGAATAAGCTTGGTGAATCCCAATACTAGGTACCTGGATATGTGTGCTAAAGAATTTGGAAACACGGCTTTTGTGGAAGAATTGCAATTATAAAATATAGTTGAGGATTGAATCCTTAGCCTCTGACCCAACCCTTTACAAATGTAGGTTTATTGGTACCTAAGATATAGTCTATTGGTATAACTAAGAATTTAGTTTGCAGATAGGATAACAAAAGTTATGCCTATTCTAAACCAATGCTAGAATTATTTCATGGAGTCCAGCTTAAAAATTACCATGGGCTTGTTTTTCTATATGGGTTATTTCTTGATATTCTTGGGAAAAAAAAAGACTGTGTTTTTGCATATGTGACAAATATGGATTGTATTGCTTAATGTATGATCAGATGAAGACCAGACACTGGTGCGAATAAGCACTTGGAGCTTTTTTAATGCTTTCTAAGGATGATCATGTTTTGCAACTAGAGATTTCTCAAATAATAATATTTTTAATTGCGTTTGTCAATGCATTTAAGACCCTGATAGTAATGTAAACATAGTATGAATTGGATGCTTCGCAGGCATTGTCCTATCTGATTACCTCTTAGGTAAGGAAAAATTTAATTTTCTGTATAGGATGCTTTGTTGCTGGTTAACATGCAATGAGAACAAATGGCATGAAACTGGCACTAGTTTATACTTAATTGAACTTCACAGTTGTCCTGCAGTGCCAAGCATATGGCAGTCAACTCCTAATTAAAGAAACCACTTGGATTAATACCTATGTAATGTCTTTGCACTTTGATTAATATCTTTCTAATATCTATCTTTTCCAATATGTTGCACAAATTAACCAATCTGTTGTGACTGAAACAACAATGTTTATTCCAACATCTGCTATTTTCCCTGGCAGTTTTGCAACCTTTCAGCCTGCTTCAGGTACTAACAATTTCCTTTGGGGCTGGCAGTTCCTCAGAGACAACTGGGGTTGAAAGGTGCTACCTTTCTTATATGCAAGTTCTTCTTAAAATTTGATTTAAAGCCTGAAATCTCAAGAGCCTTCTGGTGGACAAGTGAAGGAATTCAGGGAGATATACGGAACCTTCAGTATAAGTGAAAATCTGTCCATTAAATTGAGATTACATGCAAAGCCGAAAAAGAACACCAACCCAACAACCCACCTCTAAATTTCTCTCTTCTTATTTTTGACAAAATAGAAGTATCCAAGGTAGAAACCTAGTTATCATACATACTCTTTCTGATTAGTTAGTAGAGGGAGAATCACCACAGTCTTTGACAGTGTCTGAAATGTAAATTAGTATACAATGATCTTTGTGTGGGTTTCTTTGTAGACACAAAATGTTGTTTGAAAACAGTGTGAAATTGAGTTTGTGGGCTATTCTAACTTCTAAGCTGTGACTTACTGTAGGTAGGTGTTATTAAATTTAACTGGAATACTGATTTTAGAAGCCTGCAGTTTTAATATCTGATGATTAAGCTAAAAACCACTCAACTCAGTAGAAGTTTTTATTCACTGTTACATGGTTTTTATTTCACTTGCTAAGCTGCAAATTCTTGTATTTTTCGATTGTAAAATTATGTCAAAAATTCTGGCACTTGATTACTGAAAGCTTGTGCTTTGGTTATACATTTCTTGTACATTATTTTAAAATTTCTGTATTTTGTCACTTAACAAGTACTCTCCCTAAAAGAAGTAAGTTGCTCTAAGAAATATACCTCCATTTTTTTAATAAACAATGCAGTTTCTTTAGTGGAAACTTATTTGGTAGTCCACTAACAAAAGGATATACAGAATCAGATATTCTGAAAATGAATGCTTCGCTGAAAATTAGTTTTATTCTTTTATTCTTTTTATTATTAGTTTGACCTTTTAACCTGTGGAAAAATCCAAACAATATCATAACTGCACTTAGTGGCTGCATCTGCAGTTGGACAGGAATGGGGAAAAAGATGCAAATGTCCCATAGAGCAAGGCTGTGAATGGTGTTACAAAGGCATGTAGAAGCAGGCATGCTGACAAATGTTACACCTCTGAAATAAGCAGACAGTCCTAACGTGGCATGGCCTGGCTTTGTTGGACTGAGGAAACAAAAAACTAGTGCAGGAAACAGACTTCAGTGTAATGGCAGACAGTGTCAAAAATTATATATAAAATGGTAATGAAAGCTTTCTAAAGATCTAGAGTTAAGCCATCATGAATGGATATGAAAGCATATGACGATACTTAGCCTTAATGAAACGTAGGAGATAGTAGGGATCTCATTTTGCATGAAAACGAGTCCCTGTACTTTGTTCTGTTGTGTCTCTCATTTTGTGAACTGTAATATTAGTTTCCAAATATACTTAATGCTAGTTTGGTGACTCTGGATTATTGATGCTAACCACTATTCCAGATAGAGTCTGTGTTTGTAGGGACAGCAGGTGAAAACAGTAATTTTCACTTTCAGTGAGGAAATGGGACTCATTCAGCAATCCTGGTTGGAATACTTAGATTTTTTTTTTTCTCTGCCTTTCTTCACATTTGGTATCATACTTTGAAATGATGGCCTATTGAAAGAAATGGTCCCTTATGAAAAAGCCAGTAAGTGTATGGTATAAGAAAGTAGAAATTCGGAGGATTTTTTTTTTTTAATCTCTAAAAAAGGTTATTAAAAAATAAAAGGAAAACTGTGATAAGCGTTTGAAGTGTAAAATACCTGATGCTGTTTAGTGAGTGACTGTTGGCTGCTTGCTGGTTGGTGGAGGATAAGTGGGTGACTACACAACACCAGAAACTCTTTTCCACCCCACAGGCCCTGCACTTCTGAGGGTGCGTTGTAGAATGAGTAGTCTGGATTTCATCTGATGTCAGTATTGAGCTTCCTATGGCAAACTGAATACATTTAGGTTTGTTCTGAAGAGGAGCAGCAGATCATTTCCCATGTACTGCAGAAATTCCATACACAGCTTGGAGCTGGGAAGTGTCCCAGAATGAAAGCCAGTGAAGAACAGGATTTTCTTCTTACACGAGGCATGGCAATCACCATCTCATAAGGTTGAACAGTCATATTAAAAGTGTGATTTTTCCAAGTTGTAGAATTTCTCTAAATAAGAACTTCTTGATAACATTGTGTAGTGCCCTGGTTTGAGTGAGAACAGAACTAACACTGTTCAGTGATTTTACTTTTCAGTTCAGTTCTTCTAGCTTACTTCACTGTCTGAAGTTAGCAGCCTGTTCTCACAGTCAGTGTCTGCTTCTAGCAGTGATAACACCCCCGTGATTAGAGTTACTACCAAGGACTGGTGTTCAGACCAAGGCCACTTCTGGATCTTGTGCACCACGTTGGGGAATGCAGGAAGTGAAAGGCTGTACCAGTGGGGAGGACAGGACAGGTGACCCCAAACTGACCAGTGAGGGATTCCAGCCCATATGTCATACTCAAGTATAAAGATGAAGGATCATGAAGGCCAAGAGCTCAGCTCTTCTGGCTTCTTCCTCACTTCTTCAGTGGCCAGCATCCCAGAAGGACTCTGTCCATAATGCCTTCGATCCTGGTCTGTGTGTTCCTGATTCTGATATCTCAGTCCAGCTCCTGTACACAGTTCCCTTCTGCCACTGGGCCCAGTCTGGGATTTTCCCAGTACTGCTCCACACTATCAGTGCTAACGGTGATGTAGTTGCCATCAAGTGTGTGTGTGTGTATTCAATACTGGTTTTGTATATATTTGTATATATTCTTTTATTATTATTATTATTATTATTTTCATTAAAGCTGTTCTAGATTCCTTTTCTAATTGCAAGGTCTCATTCCCTTATTCCCTTTCTCTTCTCATTTTGGAAGAGAGCATCTGCTTTGATTTAAGGGGCTGCTCTAACCCTAAAGTGTGACACATGGCCGGTACCTTTCAGTTTTGTGTCATATTAATGGCATGTGCTTTCTCCAGTTATGATTGTGATTCATTCCTGTAGGTGAGGATCAGGCTATGTTATAATAATGTCTCTTTCTCTCCTTAAAGTATATATATCTGTTAATCCCTTTATGCTGTAGTCTTATAGGATCTAGGGGTTCTGGCTGGGTGAAAACGGTCTGAGCACAGCCAGATGTGTTACAGAAGATTTAAAAGAAAATTAAGAATGTAATCAGAAGTGGTCAAGGGATCTTAATGGCTTTGGTGCCATAGGATTGTATTGAGGGAATTTGCATATTTCTTGTGGGTGCACTCAATCTTCTGATCCTTCAGGAGGCTGCTCAGCATTGGATTTCCATTTATACTAAGTGTCTTTGAAATATAATCTCCTTTCTGGTGGCAGTGAAGTATATGGCAGCCATTAATTTGGACGTGTTACCAGGCACTGTTGATGTTAGGAAAACTTCTGTAAGATCTTCTCATTCCACACTTAGCTTTCAAAGGGTTTTGAGACTCCTTCCTAATCACTTGTCTGAAACTCAAATTCAGATCAGCCACAGTATGCATGTATATACCATATTGACAACAAATGATTTCTAAGAAAAGTATGTCCTGTTCATGAAGAACAAACTCCAGACATGTTGTTCCTATGCATGTCTTTACCCAAGAACCTTCTTTTGTGTTTAATGTGAATCAGTCTTGCTGTGCTTTAAATCTATAATTCATTGTTAATGGAGAAAAGATTGTTCTGTTCTTTGCAGCAGCCTTTTGTATTGAAACTGTTATCATTGTCCTCTCCTCTTTTCTTTACTCTAATTCTTTCAGATTTTCTTTCCTAACCACCTGTTTATAGAACTGAATATGTTGTTTATCTTTTTGTCATGCTATTGTTGACTTTTTTTCTGAAAGGTTACTCTGCAAGTAGCTGTGTGGTTGATTATTTGTCTCTCAGTTACAGGTGCTCATCCTCCCTCATCCTAAAACAGATCACTCAAAAAATCTGCTCAGTGCATTTTCATTTTCTCAGGCAGGCACTCACTTGATTATGGCTACCACTGAGTTTGCACCTACCCTGTAGTAGTTGCATCAGGACAGTATTTCCCTAGTTAGCTTATGAGAATGGCAACCAAGAGCAGCAATAAAAAACCTTTACGAGGTCAGTGACTGCACATCTCCCTTATCCAGAAATCATTATATTTTGTTCTGAAGAGATGTATTTTTGTTGCTTACTGTATCTGATGCTATTTCAGATGCAAACTGCAAAGCGGTGTCAAAAGGAAAATAGAAGAAAAACATAAAATGAGAGGAGGACTGGTTTAGTAGCTAAGGAAATGCAAAAGGATCACACTCTGCCTTTGCTTTCTCAGTGAAGAAAAATTTCAGCACTGGCATGGGTTTTTAAGTATATTACTTACTTTTACTGCTTTCTCTAAATTATGAGTAATTGTTTGCATGCAAATCATTCCCTTGCTATTAGAGGATTTTCTTCTTACCCTAATATTAGCAATTTGCCTCTTTCACATTTTCTGGATATCACAAATACAGGATGGTCAGGCCTTTCCTATATGCCACGGGCATTATGCATCACACACTGTCCTTTTCTTTACCTGCAGAGCAATAGTGGGTTTAAAAAAGTATTTGCTATAATACAGGGAATTGAAATACATGGCATAACTGCAGTGATTAAAGGAAGAAAAGGCTATTGCAGCTATATTGCTTAGTAATTGGAATGACAGTGATAGTCTTTTTTTCCTATGTCATATTTGGCAATTTTGCTAAATAATCCATTTAAAGATACTCACATTTGTATTCTTACTTGCCAATTCGAAAATCTTCAGTAATGCAAATGTGTAAAGATAGAGTTTAATTTTATTACATATCAGATTGAATGTAGAATCTTTTCATAATCAATGGAATGGGAAAAAGATCCTGGAAATCCTTTGCAAGAATTTAGTTAGAAGTCATGTCAGGTTCAACTAAGATGACATTCTCTAATTTCATTTTCAGCCAACCATACTTGTCTTCTGCTTCTTGTCAGTTACTTGTAACAAATGTTGCTTAAGTACATTTTACTGCCTTTGTTAAACTGACAGAGTGGAATAGTAAATACACTATTTAGGACATTTCTTTTAAGCTTCTACATCTCCTAAGAAATAAGGCACTATTGTATTGATCTGCCATGTTGATTCCTACTTGGCTTTTAAAAATTATACCATTCATCTATAAATTTTGTTGCACCTCAGTTTTCGTTTAACTTGAAAGATCAACTTCATTGTAATTACTATTCTAATTAATCTCTGGGTGTTTGAATTTCTTGTAGCAAACACTAATCCTCCAAAGCTGGGAACTGAGTTTTCTTAAAGTGATATGTTAATGCTGATATAATAGCTGACAGTAGGGAGCCTAGATTCATGTTCTTGTAGACATTAACAGGGTTTTAAAGTACTCTTTTCTAAAGAGACATAATTATCACTATTTTGAATGTTTTTTTATATCTTAATTGTTTACCAAAGGACCTTAAGTACCACTAAGGCACCTCACAATATGTGTAGTAAACCCTCTAAGTCAGCTTTCATACATAATGTGTCCAACCTCAAAAGAAACAAACCAAAATACACGTTTCAAAACTAGTAATCAGCTCTTCATATCTCCTTGGTAGATTCACTAAGAAGTCAGTTTCCTGCGCAATGTCTGATACTGACCAGTTTAAGTATATAACAGATTACTATTTATTTGTCTCAAACTGCATATGACTTTAACTGTCAGATACACTTTTCAGCCCCGAATGTTCAGGCTTGGCCTCGTGTTTTTAGGTTAACTCATGCTTACATACACCAAATAAATATTTTCCCTCTGTCATTGCTTATAGTGGAATTGCATTCAGACAAGACACTTTTTCCTGCTACAAAGATGAGAATTGTTTTCTGAAAGCTCTTTTCCAGGGTGTGTTTCTTTTCTGAATTCTTAAAAGCAGGAACACAAAAAACACGTGAACTTCCTGCATGTTTGTTTCTTTGCAAGTTGTAATAATGCACAGGGAGTTTGCATTTTGATACGTTGTTAGAGAAAAGAGCATGTGTTTGAAGAGTATGAATGACTCTCACTTATTTTTCAACAATTTTAATTCTGTTACAGTATATTTCCATGCTATATTGCCTTCTCTGGAGTGGTAGAAACCACAGAAATGTGTGAAAAGTCCTGTATTTCCTAAGCACTGAATTGTAATTCTTGATGGCTTCAAAGCAGATTGTAAGCCAGTATGTATAGTCTGTCTGTAGAGGGAGATATATGCTATATTTTTCTTGTAAACTGTCACCTGTAGGTTTATAACTGTTTGAGTACTGATTTATTTCATGCATACAACTCATTTTTGAAATACGGCGAACTATTTGTAAGGAACCTTCATTTAAGTTACTCCTCAAAACCAAGATACATGATACTGCAGCTGCCAAACCCAAGATCTCAAAAATTGTGAATAAGGTTTAAAACAACCCCCTGCTTTGAGATTATTATAGTAGCAAGAATGATAAATTGTTACTGTTGTTTTTTTATGCTTGATTTTTTTTATAGGATGCATCCTCCTTGACTTAAAGTGTTGGGGAATTTTATTTATTTTAAAAAATGTGTTTCCTCTTTGATCTGAAAAAAAAAAAGGGTTTTTTTTGACGTTGCATAGATTGAAATCTGCATAATATCTCTTGTCAAGATAGGTATTGTGAAATATTAGTTGTTAATATTTATCTCTCTAAGAATCCTGTACAGGATATGAAAACATCACAATACTCAAGAAACAGAGCCTGAGAATTAAGCCGTTCATACAATTTCATCAAGATAGTGGAAGTATAACAGGCCTAGTTCTACAGTCGTGGTAGAAGCCAAATGGATGTGTTTTGTGCCTGAATTGCATTGCTCTAGAATGTGAAAGTGAAGCCCTTGAACAAATCATACATATAAGGTTGGGGGATTTCCACAAAAGTCAGTACCAGGTGATGTAAAATTATACTCTGATGTTATTTAACTGAAGAAAAGGAAATACTTTTGGAATAATTCTGTTTTCTTAATGACTCTTTTTTTTTTTTTTTAATCCTGTCATCTGTTAGTTCTTAACTACTGGTTGAACAAGTTTGGTGTCAGCTAGAAAATTAGTTGTTGATGTAACTTTGCAAAAAGTTACCTGTTTTACAGAGAACTGCTTCTATTTGATGAGGGAATGTATATGTTTCATAAAGGCATATTTCACAGACTTGTAAGATAGCTATTAATAGTTAAAAGAGATAAATTAACTGTGAAGTCAATGATCTAAGTCGTGTTTTAGCCTTCCGTGCCTTGTCAAAAGGCATATGCTGTTCTTGTCTGATTAAAATCTAAACAAAAAAAAATCTGTTTTGTAGACGATTTTAGTAGAATTTCTAGTGGTTAGTATGATTAGTTGATATTTTAATTTGATTTTATTTAATATTTGCTGCAGCACTCCATTTTAGGATTATATCTACCCCTGACTACAAGCCTGCAACAAAACAAAGCAGCAAATGCCTGCCATGAATCAAAAAACGATGCTTAGTAATAAATCACAATTGTCAAGCAAAGATTCTCTTGAGACAATAGAGCAAAACTAATTGCATGTAAGGTACGTGTCACAGACAAATCTTACAGGAAGTCTACCTCACTCTGAATTGTGCTATTATGTTACCCACTGGTGTCATGTTCTATCTTAAGTCACATATAGCCTGATCCAGCTTCAAAAATCTCTTTACCTGATTCATATCCCATGTGAATGTCACTATCAGTGTGTTTCTCCTGCTACACCTCTGTGCTTTTACAAGAATGTGCAAGTATCTTCATATTATGCATTCTATAGACTTGTAAAAAAAGCAGATCTATCAAACTAGCAGAGTTGTTTTTATAGAATGGATCCCACAGCTCTTGCCTGATTTTTGAGAAACTCCCAAGCACTGTATTTTTTGCAGGCAGGGATTTTAGATGTTATATTGTGTAGGGAGGAAGTAGTTGATGATACTCAAAGCAGAAAAATGACAGTGCTTTTTATAATGATACAGAATATTTTGGGAATGTTTTTTTGACCTGAACATTCTGTAAAGTGTAAGAGATTACTGAGTGCTGTCTGTCTACATGTAAAATACATACGTATGTTATTTTCTGATTGTTGTTATTGTCTCAGAATTCTTATCCAGAATATAGGATAGGTTAGTCTTGGTGATAATATTGAGGTTTCTTAAAATTGTAGCAGAAAATATAGAAAGACCTCTCAAAGGTGCAAATCCTTTCTAATCAAGACCTTTGTTAATTGGCCTAATGGAAATGGAGTAGAATTATATTTGTGATTATCTTCTTTTAATGCAGAACAAGATATTAATTTAAAACATTGGGTGGTAAATCAGTAAAATGTAAGGGCATGCTAATGTCTTAGATTGGAGTTTTTTAGAGTTTGTTAGGTTGGGAAATGAATGTGAACTGCTTGTGAGATTGAGCTGTTTGAAATTTTACGCTGTTTGAGATCACTGGAATCCAAACAGTGTTCATGCACTAGGAGGATTCATGCAAATAAGTGCAAGTTAAAGAAAATAGCATCAGCACCATAATTATTTGTAAATAAATATGTTTGTATTTCTTATATAAGGCCACATTGGAGCAGCAGTCAAGATGATATAGCAAATATTCCTTGATTATCTTTTCCATGACAGGTAAAGAGGTTTTAAATATGTAAGGGATAGTAAACTATTACCAAGTATCTACTTTGTAAGCCTGCTTAGTTGTTATAGCAATAATGAATGTTATCTTTCCTTCTTAATTTCTGCTCAGCTAAATATAAACAAAACAAATCAGTGTTACAGGTCAGGAAAAAAAATACTAGTAAAGGCAACATGTGTTAGATGGGTTTTATCTAATCTCCATCCATACCTGTCATCAGTATGAAAAAGAGATTATACATCAATGGCTGAGAACCTGCAAGCTCCTGATGTTTGCATAACTAGGAATTCTGGGGCAATACTTTTTCACAGAGGCCAAAGAAACTTTTCAGATTACATTTCTGTATCCATTATAGCATTTTCCAGGTATATTAATTAGGAGAATCTACCTACTCTTCCTCTCTGGATGCCTGTTCTGAATACTCTTGTCTGTGCTCTGAACAACAATTTTAGACCAGTACTTCATAGCCTGGCTAGGTTACCTCTGGCAAAGAAGACACTATCCTTGAGCAGCAAATTAAGGAAGTGGCATAATCACAAAATCACAGAATGTTAGGGGTTGGAAGGGACCTAGAAGATCATCTAGTCCAACACCCTGCCAGAGCAGGATCACCTAGACCAAGTCACCCAGGAACAGATCCAGGCGGGTCTTAAGTGTCTCCAGAGAAGG
>JANHGL010005884.1:36736-47554 GCA_024611195.1 Ceyx melanurus | reverse complement strand
CTCCAGGCTAAAGAGCCCCAGCTCTCTCAGCCTCTCCTCATAAGGGAGATGCTCCACTCCCTTAATCATCTTGGTGGTCCTGCGCTGGACTCTCTCCAGTAAATCTCTGTCTTTTCTGAATTGGGGTGCCCAAATGGGAGGTAGTTATGAGGATTTATAATAATTTAATTCCCTCTTATATGTAAGGAGCTTTGAATTCTTCAGCAGGGACTCTGACAGATGTGTGATTTTCTGTACCAATGGTAACTGAGGAGAAAAAAAAGAAAGAAAAAAAAAAAGTACTGTGTGGGCTGTCTCCTGTGCTTTATTTCCTGAGAGATGAGGTTGTAGTGATGGCTGGAATAGTAGTCAGCTTCACACTCCAAGTAAGTGGCAAAAAGACTCCTGCAGCTCTGTTTGTAGGATTGTGAATTTCTTTCAAGGGAGTGGGAAAAGGGGAAGAGCAGGGATATGTGCCACATGAGGTGCTGTTTGATAAGATAGCGTCTGAGTTCGTGGTTCCTTCTTTTCTAAGTTGGGGATAAATACAGGTTATGTGAACTAGCAGCTTAAACTCAGGGCTTCGGTTAACTCCACTTCCTTTGATTTCCCTCCAGCTGTAGCTTACTGCTCATTGGCTTTCCCTTGAAAGAGGTCTCTCCTGGGGAGTGTGAAAAGCAGCTGTATGAGATTTCTAGAGGCAGAAATTAGCAGACCTTTGTGTATCAGGATCTCCAGACCTGGACAATGTCCAGAAAGATTTAATTGCATTATGAAATGACAACATAAAACATATCCTTCAACTAAGGTTGTTGAGACACAAATTTTGATGTCCTTCTTCATTCAGAGTGTTTTCCTCTGACACCAGGGTATTGATTACTCATCACTTTCCTTCTTTCCCAAGAAGAGATTGCTTGCAGAGTTGTGTGAGCCAATGCCAAAGAACTCTGTGCCTTGTTGTGCTCAAAATGTCTACAAAGTGGACTTTGGTACCCACCATTGTTACTGTGATGCCAGCAAAGTCACTTTATTGTGTTTCATAGAGATAGTTATCATACTTTGCTGTTTCCTGATGCTAAATTGCATTTTAGAGCAGTCCACTGGAAATTACTCTGTAGTGTTCAAGGTGCCTATGAACACAGGAGAGGCAGCTGATGTGTTATACCTCTTTATGACTTTATCTCTTGTGTCTCACCATTTGCTCTTTCCTTTTTTTTTTCTTTTTTTGTGGGATCCATCCAACTTTAAACTATGGAATGTACATCACTTAAAAGACATTTATATTTTTATCATACCTGTTGTGAGGGAACCCATTTTACTTGACTGGAAAAGACATAACTGAATTGTCAAGGCTTGTAAGTACTATAGGGATACATATCAAGGTTTATTTGCATTATTTCTATGAGCTGTTTCTGTAACTGAGCTGTTGGTGTTCATAAAATAAGAATTAGAATCCTGTGAGGTACTTTATGTAGTACTCTCACACTGTGACATGTGAGAGACTAGGATGTGTTACACAGAAAACAATTTTCATTCCCCATATGTCTTTAAGTAATATGTACTTCTTATATGTAAAGATATATCCAAATAATATCACTGTATCCAAAAGCTCCTGCTTTTTCTGTAGAAAAATTTGTTAGAAATGCAACATTCTGGCTAGAAATGCTTTTATTGAAGAAGTTCACTTGTTCTTTTTTTTAATACTTTTTTTTTTCTTTAACAAATAGTGATATTTGCAGGCAACTTGAGTTTGTTGGTTCAAATTAAATCTGTATCTGATACCTTCATAGATCATCCTGATCTGAACTTCAATATTCTTTTTCCTCTGAATTTCTTAACCTGTTTTCACATAAGTGTTCTTTTTTTGATCACACTGTTGCTTAATTTACTTACTAGAAATAAATGATTGAAGGAGATTCAAAGATGATGATTGCTCTTGAGCAAAATTATTAATCTACTTGAAATACCAAATTCAAAGAAGTATATTAAGTAGGTAAAAATAGTCTGTTGGAATAAGTCCAGGGCTGAAGTAACCAACATTTGTTTCAAGAAAAGATCTTTCTAGGTCAGTATTGTTCATTCATTAAATGACCTTTACGGAGACAACTAACTGTCATCTTTTAAAATAACTAAAAAATATATCTGTCTTATGAAATAAATGTCAAGTTTTCTATAATGATAAATACTGTGAGCGCACACACGTGCGCTCTTACTCAGGCAGTGAAAAATACAAGCAGAGCAAAGAGCAGAGTTTCTTACCAAAGTACAACTGTATAGAGGGAGTGGATCAGTTTTGGTGAACACACTGTCCTCAAATGATGAGTTCTATTCCAGGAGATATTTTGCAAAAGGAAGGGCCACTTCCTTTGTAGCTGTTGTTAAAAAGCAATACAATTGATATACATTTTCTAGTGTGGTGTTGTTTTCATTTAAAAGATGCTAATTCAGACACTTTTGGAATGTGAATATATTTGTCTCCTTCATGCATAAATTCAGTCTTTCTGAAATCAGTGGCTTCAGAATTCTCAAGATGTTGAGCTAGCAGGAAGCGGTGCTGCCAATCCATTCTCCACTTTCTCCTCCTTCCACCCCCTCAATTGGCATTGCCTGTGGCTGAAAAAATCATACAAATGTAAGGAGAAGCTTGTGCTAGAAACAAATAGTATTGTTACTTTAAAAGTAAAAGTTTTACAAGTCTGTTAGGACTGAAATTCAGGTTTCCTAGGTGTACTTTATTTTAAACAGGGGGAAAAATGTAGAATTTTTTCAAGAGCCACCTTATCTTCATTTCTTCCTCATTGTATGGCAGTGTTGGTTGTTCTAACGTTTAATCTCAGCTTTTACCATCTAAAAATCAATTTGCTTGCCCTTTTCCATCTTCTAATTAATATTTTCTTTCCTTTTTTTTTTCTCCAAACTTCTTAGCATATAATAATCAGTAGCAAGAAAATATCAATTTTAAATATACCTATATAAAGACATTTGAGCTATACTTTTTGAATTTTTGTATTGGCAGCATCAGATGAACTTTGACCTTCTTGCCACCTTGTCCTTTGTCTCCTCTGTTACTCTGCTTAAGCTTCACTTCTCGGGCTTTGGTGTGGGGTTTTCTGCTACTGTGGGCTACAAAATTCTTCCATCATTTCCTATTCGTTTGAAAATGTTCTCTGTTCCCTGCATGAGACATTTCCTGTCTCTTAATACAAATCCTTCCCAAAGGCATGTCTTTCTCTTGAGAGTCAGAAATGGTAAATCATTCAAAGTAGGTCATCACCACTGCATAAAGTAATAATAAAAAAACATAGTAAGGTGAGGTGAATCGATAGGATATGGAAAAGCTTCAGGGTCTGTCTCTTAAAAATGCAATTTCTTAGGTTAAAGTTCATTTACCTTTAAAGAACGTGTACAATAAACAGAAGAAATTGCAGAATATTCCTGTGAACAGACAAGTGTGCATACCCACACTGAGTTTGGAAAAAGCTTTCATTTATTTACTTTATAACAAAGGAATTTCTAGTGGCTAGTCAAATTTAGCTTTGCTTTTCCAGTGCAAGGAAGGAAGCAATAATGTCCTGACCTCAGAAAGGTAATCTCTCAGTAATGCTGTAACATTGTTATAGAGATTATTTGACTTATGATTTAATTCTGATCATGAATTCTAGTTTAAGATTGACTTGCTGGGGCACTGTCCTTACATGAATGTGTTTGTAGAACACAGAAGAGTGCAGCACTATGTAAGTCTTAAAGGATACTCAAGCACTTTGAGTTAAACATTTTTTTTTAGTGGCCTTGCTATCAGTTTAGGAGCTTAATCTTAGGCGATGACATCAAAAAACCTGGCTCTAAATTTTGCCTAAATTAGGAAGGGGGAAGGAGTAAGCTTACAAAAATGATGTGAATTTGAAGTGTCTTTGCTTCTAAAATGGAGGCAATATTATTGTTATACCCATATTACTTCTGTTTAATATGTCTGTTTCCAAAGCCGCCGACCGCTCCCCCTGATAAGAGCAGAGAATTTTTCAGTGTTCTAGTATTTTAAAGACTTAACTTTTAGCACTTGGGAGTGTTATCTAGTTCCAAATCTAAATCTTTCCTGATTTAGTTGTCTTACTGTTTGCAGTGCTTGAACTGGTTATATGTACCTGAAAGAAGCTATTGCATTCTGTGTCAAATGTTGAATTTTATCTACTCATGCATGTCATTCTTAATATAATACACATTCTTTTTTCTTTTCTTTTTTTTTTAAATTTAATTTAATTTAATTTAATTTAATTTAATTTTTATTGAAAGCTATTGTCATTTACCCATAGTTTTTCCTCCTATGGGATAATTAACCCTTTTATTTAGTTTTGTCCTTTTGTATTCTTTCAGTTGTTTGCCTTGTGCTTCACTAGACCTTCTCCAGTCCTCCTGCTTCCTTCTGACAGTGATTCTTAGGCCTTTCTGAGGTTGAGCAGAAGGGATCAGGTGCTTTATAGGCCTGGCTGCCTTTCCTTCTCGATATATGTGTCAATAGAAAATGTTAAGAACTGAATGAAGCTGAGCTGTTTGCTTTATTAACAAGAGCATTATTTGCTCTTGTTAACACCTCATTCATGCCAGTTAATCAATTCCAGGATTGGGAAGTACCACTTCCCACTGATAAAACATAAGAAAAGTGTGACTTCATGTCGTAACTTTCAGTTATGTTATGAATTTTTGTGAAGTGAATTATGACGAATTCAGTGCTATGTAGGAAGGTTCCAGGTTCAAGCAGCTTTGTAAGTCAGCATCTGATCAATAGCAGTAACTAATGGCTCCTGTTTCTCAACTGGTGCCAACCAGGGATGGTCATGTTTGAAAGGAATGTATTAGTTATACATTATTTTATTAGTTAAATTAGTTTATTAGTTATACATTATTAGCTATACATTATATTAATGTTTGAGATGGAGTTTTACCACTTCAGATAGTAATACAGAGTAATTACTATTGCTTTTAGTGTGTCAGGATAGTAAATTTATTTCAGGAAAATGCAAGGTCATCTCTTCGGTGTCAAACATTTCTTTGGAATCTATAAATATCAAGTAATTAGGAAAATATATCTAATGAAAATACATTTAGAAAAAGTGTTATATCCTTACTGAGTACTAGAAAATTTCTTATTATAACAAATAATTTTGTAAGTTTTGATTGTTAACCTGCAAATGGACCCAAACTTAATCTCTGTAAAAGCCACTTTGCATTTTTTTTCCTCATTATTTTATTGGGCAGGACATCTGAAACATTTGTCTTTATCATATAGTTGGTCTTAGCTTAAAAACTATTTTTGAGTTGGAGCTGATCTTCATAATCCATTTTTTTCAGTTAAAGGATATTGAAAAAAGAAGAAAATAAATGCAACTGCTTTTGTTTCAGGATGCCAGAGAGGACATTTGCATTTGCAGAGTGCCATTGAAAGTTGTGAAAAACTCATCAGAAAACCAATGTGTAGAACTGTCCCATGATCTTGATTTGGTCCCATAAAAGTCATTGATAATGTGACAGGTTTTTATTTACGTGGTTATGTATATGGTGTAGCCATTACAATTTGAAGTTTGGAGTGGGCCTGTGTGCCACAGGATTTCAGATCTTGCAGAAGGGATTTAACCTGATTGTCATACAGAATAGTGTTATTTCTTTGACCCTTGCTAGGGGTCCCTCTGAAGTTCTGACCACTCTGGTCTAAGTTACGTTTGACTCTTGGGTTTTGTTAGCTAGAAAGTATGAGGTATATGAAAATTCTCTGCATTCACTAAATGGAGTTCTGAAAAGATGTACAAAAGTAAAAGTGTATGATTTTGGTCAGAAAAGGGAATGTGTACTAGAAAGAACTTGTATTTAAAATATAACTTCCACTGGGCACTGGATCAGTGAACACATGGGAAGATGTAAGTGCCTGCATCATTTTAAAACTGAACTATACTTCCACAAGGCTTTATTGCAGTTCTTAGACACTTCCATATCAGTTGTCTTGAAACTCATGTTGATACTCCTTAAAATAGATAGTTCAATGAAATGTAAAAGTATATAATGAATATACTAATTTAGCAGCAGTTCATGTGAGTTAGCAACAGAAACATCTCTTCTAAAAGAACAATGTGCAGGTATTTAAAATATGAAGTAACAAAGATAAAGCATAAACCATTCTTTATCTTTACCTCCATTAACCAGCCCTGAAATAAAATTCTTACATGAACTAGATTGTCTATATATATATTTCCACACCCCCCCCCCCCCCACCACTGTTGCAATAAAAGCATTGTAATGGCATTGAACTGGGAGTTGGAGATCATTCCATCCTGTTTTTACAGAGTTAGAAGTTCTCCCAAAATATCCTTCTGTTATAAAAGCATACTTGTTTGGAAAATGTTTGAATTAGGTCAGAATTATCTCAATTTAGAATTACTGTACTAAACTAAAGTTTCACATAAATGTCCCTCTATTTTTATGCCTTGCTGTTCTTCTTATCTCTGTGTGTGCTGTCATATAGTCTGATTTGCTATATGTTTAAAAAAAACCTTTTTTGATACTTTTCCTTTTCACACTGAAGTTTATACTAACTTGTCATAGTAGTCCCACTGAACTTAAAATATACAACACCATAACTGATAGTATCATCACTGATTCTCTTTTTTATAATAGCTGATATTTCTCATTCTTGCTGATAGATTAAAATAATAATAATAATTCAAATCTTAAAAAAACATTGACTGAGAATAAATCTTAATGACTGAGAAGAAGCTTAAGAAGGTTTAAGGACAGACTATTTTTAAAAAAGTATCAAATATTTGCCTGTCCTCTTTTTTAATTTCCTACTCCTAAAAATATGTTGATAAAAAATAGTTTTGTAAAGTAGTTCATACCTCTTGTCAAAAAGCCAAACATTCAAATATGATCCAGGACAATAGCCAATGATCTTAATTATTTCTTAGAAAGTCAGCATCATTCTTTCCAATAGATGATGGTTAATGTGCTCATGAACATCTAGTCACGTGCTTTATAGCTTATTTTACTGTTTCTTGTTCCTAGCTTGCAGCTATCTAATTAATTTGATAACGTAAGACTTGACAGGTGGTTTTAATTTTCTGGACCACTGAGGGAGACATGAGGTTACAGACAGGGAATACAAATATCAACAAGATACTTACTTTAGTATGATTGTTTGGTTTGGTTTTCTTGTGAATGTGTAAGGAGATTTTACTGGCTTGGAAAAAAATAGGGGCAGGGAATTTAGGCTTTTCATGGGGTCAGGTGGTCTGATTAGTAGGACAAGAATTTGTCACACTTTAGGGTCAGGGCATCCCTCTAGACCTATAACAGATGATCTCTGTTACCCCTCTCCCTCCTCAAAAGGGGAAGAGAAAAGGAATAAGGGAGGGAGACCTCTCAATTAGAAAAGGAAACTAGAACACTTTTAATGAAAAGAATAAAAATAAAAATGTAATATACACAAATATGTACAAAATCAGTATCAAACCCACTCCTCCATTGGTAATTAAATCACTGCCACCACTGATGCTGTTTAGCAGGCACTGGGAGAGCCCCAGACAGCCCCGCAGCAGACAGGAGCAGTGTTCAGGAGCTGGATTCTGGTACTGGATTCAGGAACACACTGATCAGGATTGAAGTCACAATGGACAGAGTTCCATAGGATGCTGGCAGAAGAAGAAACTGGAAGAGGTCCTGTGTGTTAGAGACCTTTAATAGAAATTAAGGGGGATCTCATAATGGCTCAGAAAGGGCACTCACAGAGACACCCCCGTCATAAAAGCAGCTCCTCTGAATAATCTCCTTGTGCTCTTTATAAGTTCAGAGAGTTCTTCAGTCTTCAAATGGTAGCATTTTCTAGGAAATATCTTTCTGCACACTGAAACCTAGTTTGGTGTAAGATACTAGCATCCCTTAATAGACAAATATAGCTAGAAAAATATTTATTATTACTTTGGCAGATGAAAGAAAATTCTGCATTTTCACAAATGAATGGAGGCAACACACTGGGACACAGATGAAGAACTTTTCAAAAGTCTGAAAAACAAATATATTTGGGAGGTGTTTGCTTTCCTTTCAGGGAAGAAAAAAAAAAGTTTTGGGTAATGAAATACCAGTTCATTGTAAGCCTACTAGTTCTTTCTGAGACTAAGGTGGGTCTGGCTCACCTTTCTTTGGGTCAGTTGTTTTAGTTAAAAAATTGTTTACTGTTCAAAACTCAGCTATTCTCATAATTTTATAACTGTTCCCAAGTTATTGTTAATTTAAGGTTTAAGGTCTCTTTCCACTTTGGAACAGCCAGTTATAAATATATATATTTTGAAATAGAACTAAACACTCCAGGATATCCTTTAGTAAATAGTGGTATTAATCTAAGGCAGTTCCCACTTGGAATTTTGGTTCCTGGTAATTTTTGGTATTTCAAGTTTTTGGTTTGTTTGTTTGTTTGTTTTTTGTTGTTGTTTTTTTTTTTGTTTTGTTTTATGGTAGTGAAAAAGAAAGCTTAAATTCACTGACTTCAGAAAAAAAAAGTTTATTTCAATTCTATTAATATATCTGGTTTTATGTAAGGAATTTATTTGAAAATGCAAGTTTTGGAAAGCCTCACTGAGTTTGTTGCTCTGTGGGCAAATTATTTCTCACAGATAAAGCTGTGGAGGCTTTGTACCTTTGAAAATCACATCTGTTTTGAGTATCTAAAAATGAATTGAAGTCTTGGCAGTCAGATTTGAAAATTGCATGCATACTGTGTAAATGGGAAACCTTTTCTGCTCTGTGATGTGAAAAAGTCTAAAGAATATAAAAGAATAGAGTGCAGTTGATCTTTAGTGAAACCTTACTGTATCCCCTCCATATGCATGCTCTGTTCATGAGTTCTTCATAGACTAAAGTAAATAAAAAAGCCTTTGTCAAAATACGTCACCAGCACATAAGGCTATAATCAGCTTTTTACTATGCTCAGGCAGGATAGGTGATCTACTTCGTTATTTATGTCTTTACTCTGTATTAGAATTCTACCACCAACACACACAAAATGGTAGAGGACTCTGGAACTCATCTGCAATATTGGAGAAAGCATCTTGGTACTTTTATATGCTTTTTTTAAATTGACCTGTTTCTGTTTGTCATTCTGCCTGCTGCCCTACGTGTTTTGTTTAAATATTAATCTATTATTAAATATTAATCCAGAACAAAAATGAAAACTGAAACACACATTTCATCAGTGACTCTGCATTTACTACCACTTAATGATGTTTGAACTCATGTTCAGCATTCAGCAATTCTACTTCACTTGCTTTCTTCCCTGTGTTTTATGAAACTACTTGGTGACAAACTCCTCCTTTAAAGGTCCTGCCTGGCCTTCATGTACAATCTGAGATATTTTGGTTTAACTGTCACCAGAGCTTGGGCAAATTTTCAGTCACTGTTTATCAGTGGCATAACTCTGTAATGTCCAATCTCACTTAACCCCTTTCTTGAAATACTGTACTTCATAGGAGCAGTTACATGTCTGTCCTTGTAAACTGAAGGCTGTGTGGCCTTTAACCCCATGAATCCCAGGGTAAATCTATTTCCTGAAAGACAGGGAGAAACATTTTTCCATAGAGGGAGAAGACCAAGAATGACTGACTTGTGAGTACGCAGTAGAGAAGAAATGGTTTCAAGAATTTCCAGAGGCTAAGGATCTAGTTCAGAAAGAAAATTCTTTTTAAGGACATTCAGGACTTCTGTATGGTTTTAATATCTCTAAAGGGAATATTCATTATTCAGCTTATTAATTGGGACAATTTTCATTATAAAGTTAGGTGTTGTCTGCTTTTACTATCATGTCCCCTTTGAAATATTTTAAAAAGTCAGAAGGCTGTCACATTGAAAAAGACTAATATGCTCTCCCTACCATGACTAAGGGCTGTATAGGGCATCTTTCTCCAGTGGTTCTACAAGCATCACTTGGAAAATCTGCAAATTCACTTCTGATACTCCTGGGTGGGTTGTACAGTAGCCAGTTCACGTGTCTTGCTTGGAGTTGTGTAGAAGGTACTGTTGTTAGTGATGTAAGTACAAGGTGCTTGTCATAGTTAGAAATCACTGTTAGAAGTCCTCATAAATTGGAAGAAATCTGAAAGTAAATGAAAGGTCTATTTTTCTCTGGTGCTGTATGAAAAAATAGCTCATGTCCAGGCTAGTCTTTTTCCAGCCATTACTTAGTATGGGTCAGTATTTCTGGAAAACAAAAATATCATAATATAGAAATGTCAAATATGGAGAGAGGGTAGAATAACTGCTTTAAAAACAGCCCTAAGATTGAGGAATTCACATCAGTTTTAGGACATCTCTAAGATTCACTGCATGATGTTCTTATTCAGAAGATATGACCAAGCTAGGTAATCTCCTCCTTCTAGTCATTGATTCTTCCTACACATTTTCTAGCATCTCTGTCTCTCACTGCCTGTTCTGTGTTTAAACCAGCAGCTTTGTTTTGTAGTGCTGTGTATATGCTAGCTGAAAACAGTGTGGAAGATAAAGGTTCTAGTTTTCCATTTTACACTGAGAAGCAGCTAGCCTCTCGGGAAAAAAAAAAAAAAAAGATAAGGAGAATTGCTAAAAGGAAAAAGAAATTACAAAGAATTTGTGTGTTAAATTTTCAAGGCTATCTTGTGTCATCTAAAGCAGAATCTGTGCTGGTAAATAGATATGAGAGAAAAAAATGCAGGAGTTTAAGATGAAAATTGCATGAATATTTAATGTCTGTGTAAATATTATTGCATGAAGAATCTAATTAATTAATGCTAATTATAAAAATATATTTCTGCTTTTTTCATTAATGAC